>LPNX011049710.1:279008-301864 GCA_001517045.1 Pseudotsuga menziesii
AACCAATGCACCGGATTTAATAACTGGTGCATTATCAGTCACTTGCCTTTGTGGGAAGGCAAATCTGATAAAGATGTTTTCATATAGAAACTTCATGATGACTTGGTGAGTGGCATTCCTTATGGGGACTACTTCTATCCACTTGGTGAAATAATCAGTGGCTACTAGGATCCACTTGTGCTGACCACTTGATGAAGGATTAATCTCACCTATGAAATCAAGACCCCACTGCTAGAAAGTGCTATTCACTACAATAGGTCTAAGGGACAAAGATCTGAGCTGCTGCTTTCTTATGAATCTTTGGCATTTGTCACAAGCTTTCACAAAGGTACACACATCAGAGAAAAGAATAGGCCAATAGTACCCAACCCTTAGAATCTTGTGGGTTGTAGTCTTCCAGTAATGATGGCCTCCACATGTGCTTGAATGAAACTGATGCATGAATTGAACTGACTCTTCTTTATCTAAACATCTCAAGAAAATACGTGAAGGATATTTCCAATACAGTAGATTTTTAACTATGCAAAATTTAACAGACTTAAGCTTAAGAGCCCATGCTTCAGTCATACTAAGCTCAGGGGGGACTTCTAAATTATGCAAAAAATGAATAATACCTGAGTACCACTGACATGAAGACAAGTTCTCAGCCACCTGCTGATTATCATGTTGCTCCTCTACTGCTACCTTTGTCTGCAAGTTTGTTGAACTTATACCAATGATATTCATGCCTAGTAGATCACAATTTTCTCCAGCCATAAGCTTAGCGAGACCTTGGCCTTTTACTAGCTTATTGGGCTTTACTTCTATGTCAAACTCAATCAGCTTTGCAATCCATTTGGCTCTCTTGCCATCAATGTCAGGCTGGGTTAAGACATCCTTCACAGAAGCTGAAGGGACATAGGCAATGACCTTTGTGTGTAGAATATAAATTCTGAAAGCTTTCAATGACTTAATATGAGCATAAGCTTGTTTAACGATAGGATCATACTTTAGTTCAACATCCCTCAATGTTTTGCTGAAGAAGGCAATGGGGTGATCAAGACCTTCATCATCTTTTTGTAACAAAATTGTTGCCACTGTGTCATAGGAAGCAAAGGAGAAAATATAGAAGCCCTTGGTATAGTCTGGACTAATTAGAGTGGGAGCTTCCATGGTAGCCTTCTTGATGGCTTCAAAAGAGTTTCTTGCATTTTCTGTCCATTTGATTTCAACTTCCTTCCTCAAGATAGAAGTTATGTGTTTTACTAACTTTGCAAAGTTTGGGATAAACCTCCTGAATAAAATTTATCTTACCAAGGAATGACTGAATATCCTTTTTTGACCTAGGTATGGACAATTTATGGATTGCATCGACCCGAACAAGATCAATCTTCACACCTTCTACTGAAACTATGTGACCTAGGAGTTTGCCCTCTCTGAGAGCAAATTGAGACTTTTTTGGATTAAGAGATATCCCAAACTGTCTACATTTCAGAAAAAACCCTCCTTAAGTGCTGCAAATGTTCTTTATAGCTGTTTGAGTAGACAATGAGGTCATCAAGGTATATGAGAACAAACTTGACCTTTAATCCCACAAAGGCTATGTCTGTGACCCTCCGAAAGGTGGCCCCAACATTCATTAGCCCAAATGGCATCTTGGCATACATGAAAGTACCCCAAGGAGTGGCAAACACAGGTTTTTCTTGATCATCAAGGTGTACAGAAACTTGATTGTAGCCAGAGAAGCCATCTAGGAATGACATGACACTAGCTCTTGAGACTCTTTGCAACAAATGATCCATCTTCGATAAGGGATAGTTGTCTTTCTTGGAGCATTTATTTAGGTTTATGAAATCAACGCATAACCTGATCTCCCCATTTTTATTCCTCGCTATCACTAAATTTGTAATCCATTTAGAATATCTTAGTGGGATTACGATTTTAGCATTAAGGAGCTTTTTTATCTCTTTCTCAATCATGGGCGGTAAGAGAGGACTAATAGGTCTTAGCTTTCATTTGAAAGGGATGGTGTCCTTTACCAGGGGAATCCTATGTTGGATGATATATGTGTCATAGGTTTTCAGATCACTGTATTCCCAAGCAAATATATCAGCAAACTCTTTCATAAGACTGCAAAGTTCTGACTTCTGATCAGCAGTCAACTCAGAGGACAAATTTATGAATTTTGGATGACCTTGGCTACCTATATTGTGCTCATGGATAGGGGGGTCCTTCTCCCTTTTCACAGGTTTGAAGGGGACATCATTATGGTCAAAGATCTCTTCAAGAGGTACTAAACCCCGAGGTATATGATTGCTTGGCAACTGAACAATATTGTGCTTACCCAATTTCTCTTTTAGTTTAGGCCTTTGGGATTCCTCCACATTTAGGTTCTCTTGGTCAATATGCATATTAGAAAATTCATCAACGACCTAGAGAAATTTACTAAGTTCATCATCATTCTCAAAGAATTTCCAAAATTTAACATTATCAGGCAGGGATGGCCTGTAGTTGACTTGGATTTCATAGTTCAATTTAGGAGGCATAGGAGGAATGAACATACTGGCAGAGATAGCCAGGGAGTCAGCTAGATGGTTCATAGCTCTAGGTATATAGGAAATGTCAAAAAACATGAAATACTCTCTGAGTTTCTATACCTCATCTCCGTGTGCCTTTAGCCTGACATTATTTGCTTGAAAAGTACTGTTCACCTGCTGTATGATGAGGTCTGCATCTCCAAATATCTTTAGGCACATGATTCCCATCTCCTTAGCAGCCTTTATTCCAAATATCAAAGCCTCATACTATGCTATATTGTTAGTAGTTTTGAAATCAAGTTTGTAAGATAAATGAATAGTCTCCTTTGAAGGAGAAATCAAAACCACACCTGCACCTGCTGAGGCTTGAGTACTGGCCCCATCAAAAAACATGCTCCAGACAGAGGTGGTTACTTCCTCAGGTTGCTGATAGGCAAGCTTTGTAAGCTACATAGGTACTGGCTAAGAATAATCTATTTGCAGGATACAAGCCCCAAGGTCTGTGTCCACTGCATAGATGGGATGATTTATAGAATTCTTTGCATTACTGATGATGTAGGTAAACTAGTTTTCTCTGTAAAGCCTCTTGGTTTCTCCTCCAAACATCGGGATTGTAGCATAGGTGAGATCCAACTGTAGGGTACCACCTAGCCTTTTACTCCATGAATGAGACAAGAGGAGGCCAAACTTGGGTGGGATATCACCAACTACTATGTCCATCACTATGCTTTTTGAAGGCAACTGGGAGAGGTGTATGACAAGGTCTTTTATGAGACCTAGGAATTTGAATTTCATAGAGTCAAAAGATAAAATATCAGGGTAGGGTTTTGTGATGTCGAGCCCAAGCTCATCCATCACTGCCTTTGGCATAAGATTGTGGGATGCTCCCGAGTCAAGCAAACATTTGTGGAGGATCTTGTCATGGATGTTCAATAATATATAAAAGGGTGGACAAGACTCATCTAGTTCTTCAACCATAGGACCTAGGGTTACTGTGGGCTTATGATTATGTAGGTTCACAGAGTCAACATCTATGGGTGTCCTTGGTTGAAGAGATTTCAGTATAGATGACTTAAAGGAATCATTCTTCATAAGCTCTATCAAGGGAAAAGGGATTTTCAGTTTCGGAATTCATGATTCAAGATTGAAAGAATAGGATAGCTTGTCAGAAATTCTTACCTGTTGTGATGGAGCTTTGAGCTGGATAGGATCATGGGCTAATGGCTGCAATGGCTTTTGCTGCTGCTTTGGAGGAGCAGCCATCTTCTTCGTAGGAGCAACAATCTTTTTAGCAGGAGGAGCAGATTGCTTTGTAAGGAGAGGACTCTTCTTTCTGGGAGCAACAATCTTGGACCTCAAATTATAACCTCCTTAATCATCTGCATGATACAAGGATTCTTCAGTGATCTACTCATTGATGAGGGCTTCCCCATAATATGATTGTGTCAAGAAAGAGAGATCCACTTCATCTTCCATGCAATTGATATTTTCTTCTGCTTCTCCTTCTTCCTGAGCAAACTTTTCTTCTTCTTATAACACCGGATTTTGGAAAGGAGCTGTGATTCTTTGTTCCTTAGCTGGATTCCTATCCCTTTGAAGGATCTGAGCATGTGGGTTATTCCTTATGTAAGGGAAAATATTAGGGTTTCTGGGAGCAAAGTCATTTGGTCCTTTACCTCTTATAGGTAGTTGACCTCGATCTTTAAGTTTAGACATCTCAGCTGTTAAGTTGTCCAACATCTTGGCCATTTTTTCCATTTTGATCTCTGATGAGGAAGAACCTAAGGGATCTGAAGATTGCTTCCTCCTGTCCACTTTTCCCTTAATTTTCTAAGATGCAACGTTATTAGACTCAACTTCAAGAGCAACATCTTGCATGAGTGATAAAGAAGTAGATCTTCTTTCTCTGAGAAGAAGACAGAACTCAAAATCAAAAGCATTTGCATAAGTGATTTTGGCTGAAGTATCTGTAGGTTTGATCTCAGCAGGGATCTTGCTAAACATTTTGTTAAATCTTTTTGTGAAATTTGAAACAGACTCACCATTCTCTCTCCTCAAATTGCTAAATTCAGTGATATAGTAAAGGTGGTCTCTTCTTTCTCCCAAATGCTTCAAAAATATGTCATCTAGAGCTTCAATGCCAGCTATTGATCCAGCAGGTAACTCTTTGAACCATTTCCTAGCCTGACCATCTAAACTCTGCACAAAAACCCTAGTCCACACATCCTCTTGTTCAATGTTTATATTCTCACATAACTGTAGAATGCCTCTAAATGCTCTTTAGTTGTAAAATCTCCCTCCCCAGTAAACTTAGGCATATATTTTAGATAATCTCCAGTAGGCATAGCAAAAAGGGGGTTAGGAAAATTTAGAGGGGCATATCTAGCAACGCGGATCCTTTCCATCTTGGTCAGAGGGGCAACTATATTGGATGTGGGTATGGAAAGGGCAGAAGAAGATGCTGTTGGTGTGGGTGGTAGATGATGAAGTATAGGTGGTAGATCTACCTCAGTGGAGTTGCCAGGGACTGGATCTACATAAGCAAAAGTGCTTGAAGATTCCCCAACCTTCAAATTTTTTGATTCACTTATAAATTTTTGAGAACTAGATGCTTCAGTAGAAGAAGATTTAAAGGGAGGTCTATTTGATGCAACAGAATAAATACCATTGGAAGTACCTGATGCAGATCCCCTTCTAGATCTGGAAGTATGTCTTTGTGAAGCTCTTCCTCTCCTTATAGTCTTTTCAAGATTTGAAACAGGTGTCACTGGTGGCCTTTGAGGATTTTCTCTGGTACTTAGTTTTTTCGAAGCCACCTTATTCCAATGGAGTCGCCAGATAGATTATTAAAATCCAAACAGTGTCCAGACTTTGTTTATCATCAAAGTAGGATCTATGTCGGCTCCCAGGGAAGCCGAGCTTCAATCTCTTCTCCCCGCCAATGACGCCAATTTGTTAGCTCTCCAGGAAACTCTTATAGGTTGCAGCTCAAAGATGCCTGGTAACTTAATTATTTTCTCAATGATTCACTCAAATGGATCAAGTTAGATGACTAAATCAAACCTCAATCACTCAAGACATGCATAAACACAACCAGATTGACAAGGCTTTTAACTATCATTGTTCAGAGAGTTGTAAGTAAATGAATGTATGAAGAACACTTAAGTTACTAGTAGAAACATACACACAAAGTATATATGAATGTCCAGATAAACTAACTAAAGTACTTGCAAATTCTAGTTTATGGATGTATTGACAAGTTGACAGTTATCAAACATTAGACAAACAGAAGTAACATGAATTTGACATTCAGATGCAAGTATAGAATAGACAAGAAGATGAAAATATGAACAAGTAATGGCAAAAGAAGCTTGTATTACTGATCATGAAATGAGAAGCTTGAGCTTACGATATCTAAAAAAGTCTTTAAAATTTGAACCTTTTCTTCTACAATAGTTACAGGCTTTATAGCCTTTACAAAATTTATTCTAGATCCTGAAAAACTAGATTGAATTTACTAAAAATAGACAGTCATAACTATTTGCTAAAAATAGGAAAAGATCACATCTTGATTGTCAATCTCCATAACTCCAAAATTCTTCCTGATCTTCGAAATCTCTAACAGCTATAGTAGACACTGAAGTAGAATTCGATTCTGCCATTTGACAGACAAGTCACCATTTATCAAAGTAGGTAGGGTATGTGACCTAATTCACCTCGCTGGCACCTTCAAAACTGAAACAGAGCCAAAATACTTATGCTTTTAATTGATTTCTAACATTATAAATCATCCACGAGGTGTTTGGATCATCAAAAGTGGGTTCTGTGCAAAGATATGCTTTTATGCACTGTTCTACGCTTTCGGTGGCTAAGGAAGCAAACCTCTGGGCCTGTAAGCTGTCGAAAGCTCTATTTTTGGTGGCTAATGAACAACTGTGGTGTTCGCCTAAGCCATCGAAAAAGCCTGTTTTAAAATTTAATCAAAATTACCATCACAATGTACCCTAATGCTTTAAGGTTTCAGTGTTGACCCTTTGGTGTCTCTGCAACTTGTATAGGGTTTGGGATGGCATCAGCATCACAGGATGCCTCTGGATCTAAAAGACTCATTGCTACCTCTACCAGGGTTTCCAGCTTCTGGTGTGCTTGAGGCTGAGGGCCTGAATTCCTTGTTTGCAACTTTGACAGCCTACTTTTCCTGTAGATCCTAGTGTTTTCCTTCCTTAACCTGAGATTACTTTCCTCCAGCTTGGTATACTTCATTTTCATTTCCTAAAGGGAGTCATATAATTCATCATTCCTCTTGGTTAATCTCCCATTGGTTCTTTTGATTTCTCTCTCCAAGACTTCTAGCTCATACACCTGCCTCAGCAGCTGATTGATTTTTTGGGATCTAGGTTTGTTGGATGAAGCCTCTACCACTGGTTCACCTTAATCCTCTTTTGGTGTAGGTGATGGAAACTCCTCATGCCCTACTGTAACTTGATCTGCTAGGTTAGTTCCCTATTCTTCTTCGTGTCTTCTTCATCCTCAGAATCAGAGTAAGGTAGATTGAAGACATTTTTGTCTTGTGCTAAAGCCTCCTCTGCCTTCTCACTGAAATTCAGGTTCCTCTTGGCCTTCTTAGTCTTATGAGTTGGAGAGGCTTGATCTAGTGTAATTAGAGAGATGGACCTCCTCTTCATCTTACTTCTTCTGGGAGTGGAGGACTTCTTTGAAGAAGACTTCCTTTTGTCCTCTAGTTGTAATTCTGTCTCAAATTCGTTCCAGAACAGGAAGTATGTCCACGCAACGTTCCTTCGACTTTGTAGTAGTTCAAGAACAATTAGCTTGATCAAGCCATGATGGGATAACCTGCCTGCAATATTGGTGGGCTTGGCTCTAACTCAATGAGTCATTTTAGTCATGCTTTTGTATAGGTAAAAAGGCAGGTTCAAGGGGCTCCTGCTAGCGAAATGGTTCATTAACTTGAAATGGTATATCATTACCCTATTATACTTTCCCTCACAAGTTATGTAGACCAGAATTTCCTTCAACAAGTGCTGCCATTTTTCCTCAAGCCAGGATGTACGGATGCTCTTCTTCCATACAATGTTCTTGTGCTCAGGCTTCAGGTAATACCCGAATTCTACATTCTTTGTGATAGTAGTTTTAAACCAGCTTTTCCTAGTCCCTGGGAGCTATGTTACTTCATCTATCAGAGCTTCATCCACTTGAAATTATTCTCTGCCAATCACTGCTTTCGAGCCATTAAAGGAGAGGGCAAAGGCTTCTACCACCTGCTGATGAGTTCCTTGAATCTTGTCGTAGAACCTATAGAAGCCTGAGTCCTTGAAAAGCTGACATACCTCTGTGTGTGATTCAAGGTACCCAATATCACCCAGTTCCTTTATTAGGGTAGGTCCTCCTCCTCTCTTCCTTTCCTGGATTGTTCTTCTGCACCTGCAAAACTGAAAATTCAAACCTGGAGAAGACAATTATAGCGCGGGATTCAGGGGAGCTTGGCTCAGTGAGGATGCATGCAAGGAATGCAGAATGAATTAAGGAGGGGTTATTGATTTTAAGGGATCTGACTGGCAATTGCGATTTGAGTAAGGTGACGGTTTATTTTGATGAGACCTTCAAGCTAGCCAATACAGGGGATGTAATCATTCAAACTGGAAACCAATGCTCATGGTAATTCCATCACAAATATGGGACATGTGTAGGGTAGAGAGGGTTTTGGTTTTTAGATAGGTCACTTCGGTTTCATAACGACCCCTCTTACCAATTGATGATTTATTGCAGGTCCTGTCTTTTCGGTGGTCAATGGCTTGATGGCAGCGTTTTTCATGCTGACAGTTGCTGAGTGTGATGGATGCGCCAACCATTTTAACTTCATTGCGCTTTCGGTGACTAAAGTAGCCCTGAATTCTATTTTTAAGCTGCCGAAAGTTGGGCTTTTCAATGGCTAATGAACAGTTGAGATGTTCACCTAAGCCACCGAAAGCTGAGCTTCAAATATTTTATTAGAAAATAGAGTCAAAAGTGTTCCGAACTTTATTAAACACCTCAATCTTTCACAATGATCCTTAAAAATCTTTAAAAAAGTTTTTTGACCTCCTATCACTACACAATATAAATCTTCTAAGTCTAATTTATTGAGGATTGATTTATTTAGGAGATAACAGATCTCAAAGGAGATCAGACGACGAAAATAAATCGCGATGGAAACCAACAATCACAAAAGGTTCCGCATCTGAAAAGAGATCAATGGTTGAGAATCCACCCACAAAAATCAACGGTGCGGAAAGCCCGAGTTGTGGGATCGAAAAGTTATGAAAATTGCAATCTCACATCCTACATCCCGCATCGGAAACATATTAATGATGGAGAATAATCCTGCAAGAATTGGTGTTGCGGAAAAGTTTAGTTGCGGGATCGAGAGATATGGAAATCGCGATACCATGATCTCGCATCCCGCATTCCGCATGCAGAAATGGCCATTTATGAAATCAAAATCTGCGAAGCCGCATCGCGCATCCCGCAAGTTGCGGAACGGTGCATTGTGTAACGAAAATTGCGGAAATTCATAATTCACAAAAATACATCTTCGCATCCCGCATCCCACAAGTTGCGAAAAGGGAATTGCGGAAAGGAATTTGCGGAGGTCCAAATATGCCAAAGGATGTCTTCTGCATCCTGCATCCCACCTACAGAATAAACCATTGCGGAAGAAGGTTTCTGCTCGAAAACTCGACCTGTGAATCGAAGGCTTTGAACAGACTTGGCCATCTAGGCCAACATCAATCCGACATTCTAACTCGGCAACTCAGTTTAACAGTGCATTGAAGGAAATGTACATAGATGCCTATAATTGCAGTTATTCAAGGGAATAATTCATCAATTTCAACACATCCAACATGTTCATCATATTCCATCAAGCAATTACAATGCAAGAAACATAATTGCATAGATTAATGTGGACAAGAACACTTATCTTGAGGAGAACTTGTTCTGCAACCAGCTATGTCGTTGCAACATTCCACCCAACCATAGGACGGTGCGCTCATCAAAGTATCAGCAACACTGCCACCCCCGAGTTGGGCATGATTTCCTTAAGGAATAAGGGAACACTAGTAGACTCATACATAGCCAAGGGTGCAACAAAACTCAGCCAAGACAACACAGTTGGGTTTATTAGGTTGCAAGGGGAAATAACCAACATATGGGTTTCATAGGCCACTCATCCAAGCTATCTCACAATTGGGTTGCATAGACTGTTCACAATCAAGCCAACATTCACCTTAAGGACCAGTCAAGCCAACATATGGGTTTATCAGTCTGTACATAGTCAAGCCATCTCACTGATGTGTTTATCAGGCTACGTATCCAAGCCAACATTCACAGTTGGGTTTATCAGACTGTCTAGCTAAAGGTTACTCACAAGGTCAAATACAACAAGATACAACCAAAGCCAACAGATGGGTTTATCAAGCTACCAACCAAGCCATCTTTCCAGTTGGGTTTATGAGGCTTCTAAGGCAATGGGCAGGTAGAACTTCTAAGCTATCGAGCTCATCTACATAGCTAAGAACACCTTCACAAGACCTATCTGGCATGGCTTCCCCATTGCCTACACACCCAACATAAGGAAGTGTCCCATTCTCTGCTCCACAGTCCCTCAGGCTACACCTTCCCTTCCAGTGCTCTTCAGGATGTGCATAGCAGGTTCACCAACCACTCTTATCTTATTGTGAGGTTCCACACTAGGTTTATCAAGCACATTCTGTGTCTCTTCCACTCCTAATTCTTGTACATAGTTCATACCCGAACTAGGGTACACAACACAAAAACCACAGGGAGACTCAGCAACACCGACTTTGCTCTAGAACACGAGTAACAGGGTCTCATACACTCGGTAGTTCAAGATAACGCTGAAACACAGTAATCACTATCTCACCGAGGGAAAATACTTGCAAAACGTGAAGGATACACACAGGAAGAACTCAGCTGCCGAAGAGCTTCCACCCCCTCAATGGAGAATAATGGATGATGGATGAGCAAGACGTCCCACAGCTCCCAAAATGTGAATCCAAAATGAATACGTAATGTGTAAGTGAAACTTACATACGGTTCTGGGTGCTTTTCTTCCCCATGAAGTGAAAACAAGACATTCAAAACTGGGTGCTCTGTCCAATTCGAATTTTCCCATACTCTTCCCCTTCCCTGCAATAACTACCTCAACCAAATTCTGGCAGAAATAAATGGTTGGGAAGAAAGACAAGAAAAAGGGTAGTTGACAGTTTTAATGGGAATTTCGCATGACACATGGCTTTTCCCAAACTAGTTCAAGGTTAACATTCCCTCCCCCTTGTCCTTAGGAAAATCATGTCCCGATCTCAGTTTTCGTTGCATTGACATAGCTGGCTGTGGGTTTTTCATTAATTTGCATATTTACATGATGTTTACAAACATGCGTGCCTTAGCACATAAACCATAGGCATCAACCATGATCACCTATATACCAAACATTAATCAATGACAGGGCCTTGGCCTTGAGCTCCTTGTCATGATTCCATATAATATTTACATCATATACATTAATGCAACGAGGTCAAAACTGGGGTGTTACAGGCTTCCTGAAGCTATTAATTTGACAGTAGCAGATTGGTCACACGTGTAAGAGCTATATTATGAGCAATTGGCCTTAAGTGCATATTTTTTCATGGTTATGGGAATTTTGCTAGATCTTGTAAGAAAAAAGTTGAGGAAGAGGCTATCAAAGAGAAGGGAGATCAATGGACTCAAGTTCAAAAAACTAGTTCAACAAAGCAAGGAAACAAAGCTAAGGGACAAAGAGGAGAAATGGGGATGGGTAGCAATCCCTTCGAGCAGAAACAGAAAGAAAATGGAGCAACTATGAAGTAAACATCATCTCAAAATAATTTTGAAGTTTTGAGCATCCCAGAAGAACAAGTGCTCTCAGTGCTTGAAGAGGGAGAAGTCCCTCAACCTAAAAATCAGACAAGTGAAGAAGGCAAAGGTCCAGCTGAGCCAGATCTTGGCACTCATGCGGAAGGACATTCTCCCACATATGCAGAAATGGAAAAAAAAAGAAACCTATGGACAATTCTAGTTCATCCGATGAAGATCCCTTTGAGAGGTCTTCTAAAAAGGGCGTAAATCTCATAAGACAGTTCGAGAGGAAGAAGTCAAACATCTTAAGATGCAAGGAAGTCAAGCCACTATATAGATGTCAATCAGTAGAAATACTCAAGCCAGACCTTCAAAAGGAGGCCCTCTCCCTTCCGACAGTAAATAATGAACATCGTCTCTTGGAATTGCAGGGGGCTGGGAAATTCTTCGAAAGTTGAAATTGTTAAAGAACTTTTAAGAATGGCTTCCCCTGATGTTCTTCTACTCCAAGAGACAAAAATTGAAGAGGGAACTCTTCTTTCCTTAAGCAAAAAGAATTGGAAAAAGAATGCAGGAAAGGCTGTGAGTGCATGAGGCTCATCTGGTGGTCTTGCAACACTGTGGACAGAGGATCTCTTTTCATTGGAAAATTCTTTTGTAATGCGGCACTAGATTTTCAATTTATACGTTCCTGTCAATTTTCAAGAGAAAAGAGAATGCTGGAATTCTCTGACAGAGTTTCTTGCTGCAACCAATCTTTCAAACATTTTAGTGGCTGGTGACTTAAATATCACTTTGGCTCCTAAAGAGAAAAAAGGCGGAGTTTGCAGGAGAGACCCCATGCTCAAAACAGTGGAGTATCTCATCTCAAATTGGGATTTGATTGACTTCAAACCAAAAAAGAGGTCGCTATACGTGGAGTAATAACCGTATTGGAGCTGTCAATATTTATGGAAAACTGGACCGATTTCTACTACAAAGTTCTTTATTAATGAAAAATAAAATCATCTCCACCAACATCTTGCCCAAACTCACTTCAGATCACAAACCTATCTTGATACAGGTTGTGGATGATGAAGACCTTGGACCCATCCCTTTTCGGTTCAGTCCCTTGTGGATTGATAGAGATGGTTTTTTGGCCATTGTCATCGATGCATGGAGTATTCCGATTATTGGATCTCCTAACTTCCTGTGGGAAAGGAAATTAAAAAATACCAAGTCTGCACTGAAGGATTGGATTAAGCAATCTCTCCAATCTCCTACCAATGATATAATTCAGGCCCTAGCTCGATTGGAATAGATGCAATTGGAAATGGAGGAATCTGAGATCACCCCTGCCATTCTGGATAAAGAACAAAAAGCTTAGTTTAAATCTTTCAGAGATTTTAGGAAGTAAGAGGAATTCTGGTGATTGAAATCTCACAGTTTATGGTTGAAATCGGGAGATAAAAATACCTATTTTTCCATAAGCAGTATAGAGCCAGACTCTCTCACAATCACATTTCATAAATCTCCTCTTTGTCTAGTGAATCTTTCAAAGGCATTTCTCAAATAAAACAAGCAGCTAAAGATCATTTTCAGAGCCTGTTTAGAGAGGATGGAGCTATTGATTCTGAATTAACCTCATAATTTCTTTCCAATGTCCCTAGTTTGGTGAGTGCGGAAGAAAATGGGGAGCTAATGAAGCCCTTTACGGAGGAAGAAATTATTGATTTTATATGTTCTATGGAACCGGATAAAGCTCCAGGCCCTGACGGTTTCTCCATACATTTTTATAGAGTTTGCTGGATTGTAATAAGAAAAGATCTTATAAGGATGATCAAAGCATTCCAGTTTAAAGCCAAAGTTGGTGAAAGTACCAACTCCACCTTCCTTGCTTTAATTCCCAAAGAAGTTAAACCTTCCACCTTTCATCATTTCAGACCTATTTCTCTGTGTAATGCATCTTATAAAATCTTATCTACACTCTTAGCTAACATGCTCAAACCTCTTCTTGGAAAGCTGATCTCTCCTCTTCAAGGTGGATTTGTAAAAGGATGTCACATCCTGGACAATGCGATTCAAGTTTAGGAAGCCATGCATTCCAGCTTCAATAGAAATGAGAAGGGCATGTTAATAAAACTTGACATGGCAAATGCTTTTGACAGGGTAAAGCTTTCCTTCCTTTACAAAGTTCTTAACTCATTTGGTTTCAGTTCTGCATTTATAAATTTGATTAAAGCTTGTACTGATAAACCCTGGATAACACCATTAGTAAATGGCAGACCAACAAAATTCTTTCAAGCTTCCAGGGGTCTTCGACAAGGCTATCCTCTCTCGTCGTTTCTTTATATTCTAATGGCAGATTTTCTGAGTAGAAAGCTAACTGTAGGAAAAAATGTTGGGAATATTTTGGGAATCAAGTCAGCAAGTGAAGTAGAATATGTTAACCATGCCTTCTTTGCGGATGATACGTTGCTTTTGGGAGGGGCTTCATTGAGGTTGGCAAGAATATTTAAATAAATTAAGCAACATTTTTGTATTACCTCAAGGGCTCTTATCAACAATTGGAAGAGCGTTGTGTGTGGTTGGAATGCAGATCCCTCAACTATTGCAAATATTTCTCAAATTTTAGGTTTTGATGGATTTGTCA
Source organism: Pseudotsuga menziesii (assembly GCA_001517045.1). NCBI lineage: Eukaryota > Viridiplantae > Streptophyta > Pinopsida > Pinales > Pinaceae > Pseudotsuga > Pseudotsuga menziesii. The sequence goes on from LPNX011049710.1 coordinate 293,055, forward strand.
CTTAGGATAAGGTCAAGTACTTGGGCCTTCCTCTAACTCTGGGTCAAAATAACCCTTCTCTTTGGCTGGAAATTATTAGCAAGTTAAAAGCAAATATTGCCTTATGGGGTGGTCATTGGCTTACAATGACTAGGAAACTTGTTTTAATCAAGTCAACTCTCCCAACTCTACCAATTTATCAATCCTCTCTCCTTCTGGCTACAAAAGTGATTATGGATCAGATATCCAAGTTGATAAGAGACTTCCTTTGGCGAGGCAACAAAGGAAATCAAAGCAGATTGCACTTGGTTGATTGGGATACTGTCAAGACACCAGTTATTGAAGGCGGTCTACATATTAAATATCTAGGACTAGTTAACCTAGCCATGGGAGGTAAACTGTTGTTGCAACTTTTCTCCAATAAAAAAACATCCAGTTAGCCATTTTTTTTGGAAAAAATACCTCAAAGGAGGATCTCTTTGGAATTTGCAGTTGTCAAATACTCCCAAAGGAACTATAATTTGGAATCTCTGCAGAAAAGGTTTATATTTTTTCACTAAGCATTTATCTTGGATTCCTGGAAACAACATTTTTTTTAATGGGATGATAAGATCAAAGGTAACGATCCATTAAACTCTGATCCAACTATCGTTGAGATCAAAGTCTGGCTGGTAAACAAAGGTTTTCTACGATTGGCAGACATCTCTTCTTGGGATCGTAATGGAAATTGGGTAACATGGGAGTTCCCAACATTGCCAGTCCGTGGAGATACTCTGCTTCACTCCCAATTCATCTTACTGTTAAATAAACTGAAAGGTATGGCTCCCATTCATTCTTCTTTCAAAGACGCATGGGGCTGGGGATCTATAGGAATTTATTTGGTAGCACTTGGATACCAATCTTTTCAATCCAATCCGATATCTACTCATAGTGTAAAGTTCTGGAAAACAATGTTTCAATCTCCAAGTATTCCAAAGGTTAATTTCTTTACTTGGATCCTCATGCACCATAGAGCATTAAAAGGTGAAAATTTGTTAAAAAGAGTTCTTTTTGGACCTTTCAGATGTTGTTTTTGTAAGCAGGCTTCAGAAAATTCATAGCATATTTTTGTCGGTTGTGATTTTACTCAGAAAGCTTGGGTGCTTCTCTTGAGTGGCCTGTTGGTCTCATCTCCTTCAAATAATGAACCTATAAATCTTTTTGCAAATTGGAAAAATAGGTATCCTATAATTTCTTCTACAAATCGTGATTGGAGGAAAATTTGGCAAGCCATCCCAAGATTATTTTGGTGGAAAATTTGGTTAGCTAGAAATGACTTGATCTTTAATCGCAAATCCATGAAACCGAAACTTGTAGCAATTAAAACTAAGGTGCTTTTGGAAGTTGTGGGAATTCATCTTGATCCAAAAAACTAAGCTTTGAACATAATTGGCTTGGATTGTTACAGGTGGATAAAATTCAGCTTAATTCTGGTAGGCCTGTTATCAATCCTTTTTGGCAGGTAATATGTTCGAAAAACAATTTCTCAGATTGGTGGCAAAATAAGAAAAAAAATTCAATCGTCTTTGATGGTGCGTCAAAAGGAAATTTGGGGAATGCTGGAGCAGGTGGATTGATCTTCTATCCAAGAGGAAAGCTTCAAACCATCTTCAGTTGGGGATTGGATGAACTCACTAATAATCAAGCAGAATTATATGCTCTTTTAAAATCCTGTCAACTCACCAAAGAAGTTGGGCATAACAATCTTCAAGTATTTGGAGATTCAAAAATCATAATAAAACTTTTAAATTTTGCTACAAAGTTCACCAATCTCAGCTTGAATGCGACTATGCAAAGGCTGCACTTCATCCTGATTGATTGTGTCTCGGTCTCCTCTTATCACATTCTTTGCGAATTGAACAAGTTGGTAGATCTTAAAGCAAATCAGGGATGTCTTCTTCCTCAAGGAATGCTAAGTTCGAATTATGAACCTAGTATGATGCATCAAATTCCCTAATTTTGAAATGAGAAGTTACGGAGAACAAGAAATTTATATTTCTGAAATGATGTAATTGGGTGAAGGCCCTTCAAAATTCTTTATCAATAAAAAAAAAAAATATGCTAGCAATTACACCTCAAGGTGCAATAAAAGAACGTTGTATTACCTATGCAAAGTGGCTATGCTCCACTCTAAATAGAACTCCAACAACCATCATGAGAATTTTAAGCTTCTGGACTGCTTCCTCCATGCCCTATTTACCCTATATATATATGGGATTCACACAAAACTGTTCCCATAAAGAAACAAATCGCAGTTTATTTTGACGAAGTCAATGTAATTTAGATAATTACGTCGTAGGTGTTTTCACAATAGAGACGTAGTCTCAAAATATTTCTCATCTCCCTAGCCACTAACATTCCGACACGTGTCCCTTTGTGATTGGCAAGTTTAGGTACAACACGCGCATGGTTAAAATTTTCGATTATTATATCCCGTGATCCAACAGGGACCGTAGAAGGCGGAATAGAGTTTATTGGTTAAATACACGTTCTGAAAATGCTCAGGCTTTATTCTGTCTGTTTGTATTCTTTCCGCGTAACTTCTTTCTCCACCATCCTTATTTTAAACTCGCTCTGCATTATTTTTGATCGATCTGCCTCTGAATTTGGCGGAAATTTTTGCCTCTAAATTGGTACGATTTGCATGAAGAAGAAAAAGAACCGGAGAGAAAATGCAGGGTATTGTAGGAAGCACGACCATGGTTAAAATTTCCGCTTAAAATTTCTTTTACAGAGTAACTATTTAAGAATATTTTGGTAGGTACAACATGCCCATGGTTAAAATTTGAAATTGGTACGATTTGCAGGAAGAAGAAAAAAACGAGAGAGAAAATGCAGTCTATTGTAGGAAGCATGCCCATGGTTAAAATTTCCCGTTAAAATTTATTTTACAGAGTATTTAAGAATATTTTGGTATATACAACAGACCCATGGTTAAAATTTCTGGTTATTATATCCAGTGATCCGATAGGGACCGAAGAAGGCGACATGGAGTTGATCGGTTAAATACATGTTCTGAAAACATTCAAGCTTTATTTTGTCTGTTCATATTCTTTTCGTGTAACTTCTTCCTCCGCCAAGTCCATCCTTATTTTAAACTCCCTTTGCGTTATTTCTGATTGGTCTGCCTCTAAATTTGGTAGAGATTGTGGTCATATATACACTGAATATATGCACTAAATTTTAATACTCCACTGAATATATACATACAATTTACCGATCATAGCCCTAAATCCCGATTCCCAAGACAGATATACACATGAGTATATAGCATTGACTAACGTTGAGCAAATTATAAGAAGCCCCCTGCATGGGCACAACCACAACACTACCAGACATATCTAGCATTCAACGAAACTAGCGACCTAATTTGGGATATACGTACAACTGAAACTGTCAGAATGATATATACTCAATAATTATATTTATCAAATGCAAACCGGCTAACTGTAGATAAGGGGCAATCAAAAACAGAAAAAAATATACACGAGGCAACCACAAGGAGGAAGAAGTATATATACAAAATTGGGCTCTCGGCTCGTCTATCGTAAATGGCCACTTGGGTATAACATGGTCAACCCGATGTGTATGGACTCTGGAGTGCTTAGTTGGTCAACTCTGGAAACCAGCCAGCCAGCCAACACTTTAGCTGTTTCCTATACGGTTTGCCTATATTTTCTCATCTACGTATAGAAGACTTGTTTTAATATTTAGGAAAATTAATAATTGAAAGTATTTGAGTAAAGATCTACCTTTAAATATAATTGGTTTTATTATAAACTCTAAATTAGGTCTACCAAAGCGGACACCTATACACCATTTATGGTTAGTAAACTTGAACATCCATAAGTCCTTGCCAGAGTGGACACGTACGTATACACCATTTATCATGGTTAATTTGGACACCTATAAATCCTGGCCAGCGTGGACACCTATACACCATTAATAAAAAAATTGCTTAAAGTTGTAGTTTTACTGATGGATGAGAATTTTTTATGATAAAGTTTTTTATATTTAAAAAAATTCAAATCAAAATGAAATTTTACTTCAACCAAAAACATAAACTTATTAATAAAACTATTACATTTATCAATCGCCCTCAACTACTATCCAAAAGTGAAAAATAACTTTTAAGAGATATGCAACATAGGCAGATGCATGAATGAAGAGATATAGAGATATAGTAGGCGAAACTCGTGGTTATATAGGCCTACCACTTTCTTCAAATTTGTATTTGCATCGTTAATTTACACTTTTTCTAATGCTATTATTAATTATATTAAGTACATTGTCACTCAAATCAACCATATTTGATAGCAAGACATTGTCACTCAAATCATACCAAAGTGTGGCTTGCTTCACAAGTTAGTCGGAGGTCAGGCTTTCAATGCACCGCCCCACTGCCAAATCCTTCAGTTCTTGCTCTTGAGGATGCAGACACTTCTTTTGGCTTGCTCTTTTGATGGCTCCGTTTATTTAGGTATGTGGTCATGGAGGAGAAGCTACTGAGGTTGTGGGAGTTGATATTGGACAGTATGGAAGCATTGACATGGATGCATATGGGTACGATAGTAGGGTTCTTGATGGCTCTTAATATATCATCATAAAGAAATTCAAAGAAACCTCTAATATGGCTAGTGGTTGGTATGCTGCCATCTCTTTTACTCAACCTGCACCGCTTATATGATTGGGGTGTAGATCTGCTGAGAGACAACGGAGGGATACATGTGTTGAGGGGTCCATGGCGGAGCAACCTTAACGCCGTCGAAAATACATAAACTTTTGTTTGTAATAAAACTTTATTTTAGGTAGTTCTTAGTATATGTTTAATTTTGTGATATAACTTTATATCTGTTTGTCTTCAATTCATGTAAAATTCTTCTGAAAGGAGCCTAATCCAATAAAATTTACCAAACAAAAATCCTTAACTACATAAATAGTTCTATCCCATACGATTTTCTATGGAATCAGTTGCTGGAAACATGATCGAAAATAATTCCCTTCACCTCACAGGGTTTAGGACGAGCTGGTAACTCCACGATTGAAAAGCAGTCCCTTCGCCTCGCAGGGTTTAGGATGAGTTGGTAACTCCATGAGTCCAGGTTTTGAATCTCCCTGTATCTTTATTTTTCTGTTTAACATTTACTTTCCCTGCATGAATTTATAGTTGGGAGGTCTCTAATGCCTGGCTAATTCTAATGAGCTAATTATATTGGTATTTTCGTATTGATGAGCAGGGTTTAAACACCCAGATGATGTTTTATCCATTTTCCTCTGTGTGTGTTGATATTGATGGTGAGGGTAATAGAGTTTTTTTTCATTCCTCGTAGCCCCTTTGCCTCGCAGGGTTTAGAACGAGCTGGTAACTCCATGAGTCCAGGTTTTGAATGTCCCTGTATCTTTCATTGTCCCTTTTGCCCATGACCACTGTGAAGGATTTGGTGTCAAGATTTTGGCCTCCCTTTATTTTTCATAATAAAACATGTATTTTTGGTCACGTGCATAATTTTATCTTGGGCTTCATGGAAACTCCCTTTGCCCTGTCCGCACTCCATCTATTATCAAATGATAGACGACTACTTTCTATATTTTAGGGGAACCGAAACCTGTTTTGCTTCTCATTCGATGCCTCCCTCTTTTTGGTTTCAGGTAGGAGGAGAATATGTTTAAAGTCCTGAAACTCTCGTCAGTTCATGGTGGAGGTGTTGTCAGAAACAGTGGAGAATCGATTGAAACTGGTGCTCGTGGATGTGGCGAAGAGAAACCTAACCGTGGATTTGCAGGACGTGTTTCTTTGTTATACATTTTAACGGAAGGGCCCTAGGTCACTGTGAAAACGTTCTCGACCTTATCGATGATCCACTGCAAAACATTCTCCATCGCTGAACCCAGTTGCGCCCCTCCAGAGGTGAGAAAATTTTGATTCGTGCAATAGCCTGCATTTTCTCTCTGGTTCCTTTTCTTCTTCCTACAAATCGTACCAATTTAGAGGCCAAAATATGCACCAAATTTAAAGGTAGACCGATCAGAAAGAACGCAGAGTAAGTTTAAAATAAGGATGGACTTGGCAGAGAAAAAAGTTACACTGAAAGAATGCGAATAGAGTAACGCCTAAAAGCAAAATATAAAAGGACTTAAAACTAATGCCTGAAAGTAAAATATAAAAGGACTTAAAATTTACGCCTGAAAGTAAAATATAAAAGGACTGCGTTGCTAATGAAGGAAAGACGCAATGCAAAAAGTTGAGGATTGTTGTGTCTCTTCTTAAAAATTGTAATTTTTATTACATTTGTTTTTAGTAAGGGCACGCTACCCTAGTTGCTATTAAATAACATATATTATGAGAATTAAGCACATCGATACCAATATGAAAGAGATAAATTCTCCTTTTATTTACAGATTGTCTAAATAATCAAGGCGATTCGACATCTTTCTCCATCGACTAGATGACATGGCAATGATAATTTCAGCATACTGTTTATGATAGACTTCCGATGCAAATCCTAAAATCTCAAACAATCTCCCTACTTTCTTTTAACAATACTTGTTCAATGTTAAATAATCAAAATAAAATCAAAAGAATTTCTGAATACAAAGATTGTTTGAAAAGATTCGAAAAATAGTTGAATAAACTCCCTGTCATAATTTATTTTCCGTGAATAATTCAACTAAACAAACCTTGGTGGAAATATGTAATTATGGGTAGTAATATTTTAATATCGAGGCCTTCTCTCGCAATTACAACAAATCGAGATCCCTTGCGATTTGATGAGATTGTATTCAATGAGACTACGATTTTTTGCATTCTGGTAAATTCAATATAATTTTATGGCCAACTAACACTCAGCGAAATTCTTTTACTTCACCAATTCACCAAATGTAACCACCACCACTTTTAATTTACTCGATGCATTATTTGTCCTTTATATAAGTTTATTTTAAAGACCTAGATATATAAGATCATAGATTAGTAACTTCAAAAATTTCAGAAGTATATGTAACTTCAAAAAATTCAGAAGTATATGTAACTTCAAAAAACTTCAAAAATTAGATCTGCAATATTAGAATAAAAACAATTAGATACGAGAGTTTCCCTTTATCGAAATACAGAGCAGCTAGGGTGTAACGACCTTATTGATTTGGAAAAATTCCCGAGACTACATAGTAATAAAATATGGAACTGAACCAATTCTGAATATGGTGCGAGAAGAAAATACTAAAAGAATGAAACAACCCTTAAACACTGCTGCCAAACATATGGTAACATTATTAAACCTTCTTTAATCAACCCTGAATTTTCTAACTAGCTTTTAATACAAGAAGAGCTGTTTAGGAAAAGCTTAGAAAACTAATGTTTCCACAATTAGCAGCTCTTTCTTCACACTCGCCTTGCATTTGCACAACAAATTCTTACCAAAGTGAGTTGTGCAGTCTCGGTCAAGAAAACCCAGTAATTACTTACGATTCACGGATTGTTTGATAATTGTCTTAGAGAGTAGATCCGCAAAGCAACGTAATATCTAAACAACAAAACTCTCAAATTCACTACTGAAAATACAACACAAATGTAATGCAATGCAGATAGAGAATTGCACAATCATAAAGTAAAGAATAGTAGAATGATTGTATTTCCATTCCAATTTCAAAAGTATCCCCTACTTGAAAAAATTAAAAATTAGAAATACGCACTCAGCTTAAATTTTAATTACGTTTCATTCCATAAATGATCGACAATGCAAATCCGCAAAACATATGTTCTAAATTTGGACAACTTATTAGAAATATGCACATAGGTTAAGTTTTAACTATGTTTTGTTCCATACATTATCGACAATGTAAATCAATCAAAACATGTTTGTTCTTCTTAATTTCGACCGCGTAAGTTTTAATTAGGTTGAAGTTTTCATGAATGGTCAACAAAGTAATTCACACAAAACAAATCACGAACTTGTTGTTCACTGAAAATAACATATATCATAATTTTTTATTTATATTATTATTTTTTTTTTGCTTTTTTTTGTTATTGATAAAGATAAAAAATAACATATCATAAAAAATTCTATATCATGAAATATAAGCATGCAAAAAAAATTAAAAATAACTAAAAACCTTGAGAATCTAAAATACTAAGAATTACCTAAAAGAAAGTTTTATTGCGAATAAAACTTTATGTATTTTCGACTTCTGCTTTCTGCACTGCAGAATGCGGAAATTAGAAAATATTTGTCTCATATTTTTATTATTATCTTATTTCTCGATTTTTGCTTTCTGCATTGGGGAATGCGAAAATTGAAACTTTGATTTTTCTTTTCACTCCCTTTGATTTTCATGCCTAATATTTGTTGAAAATTGAGATAAGACTTCAATACATATTTAGATCTCAAAATCCCTATTTGGCTTCTATATTTGCATCAGATACAATATCCATCTTTTGTGATTTACACTTAATGTATCAACTTGCATAACACATAAATCATGTCAGATTGAATGAGGTCATGTATCAAATCATGTCAATTGAATTTGTTTTAACACACACACACACACACACACACACACACACACACACACATATATATATATATATATATATTTTTCCCAAGGAAAAAAAACGTAATTTCATTCATCTTTCGAGATCAAAATTACATTCTGTAGATTCACTAATCGTGAATTTCTGAGAATCATAAACTGTTAACAGAGATGAGACTATGAAAGTCTTCTAGCAAAGCTATACTTCTGGTTCATACACCGATGCCCAGTTGCATACCGGGCCTTAATATCCAAAAAATAATAAA
>LPNX011049710.1:301972-319835 GCA_001517045.1 Pseudotsuga menziesii
ACAAATGTCTATGTATTATCAACCGAAGCATTGAATTATTGTTGAGTCAAGAGGAAGCTAATCGCAAATCGGGAAACAATCATTCAGTCAAAAAGCATGTGGGATCTCCGGTTTCCGATATAAAAAAGAAAAAGTCGGAAATCAGACAAATGAACGTTATTAAAATAAAAAATGATATTCCCGATATCCAGGATTTGAAATATCGGAATAAAAGAAATGAATCAACATTATAAATAAAAACCGATGTTTCTGGTTTCCTATATGTGAAATATAAGGAATTGGAAATCATGAAGCCAACAAATTATGTCAACAAAAACTTGAGTCTTCGGTTTTCAATATCTGAAATATCGAAAATCGCGGATACCCCAAACAACTTAAAAAAAAAACTGGAATTTTCAGTTTTCAATACCCGAAAATCGGAAATCGAAAATAGGAAATCGTCAATCTTTAAATAATATTTACATATAATTTAAATTTAAAAAAAAAACATCTTTATAAAATGAAATGACAAACAACCTATTATTTAATATATATATTGACCAATTAAATAATTTACTTCGACCACCCACTTTAAATTATATTATATATAATTTAAAATTGTAACAGATAACTTTGTAGCTAAGCGGATAACTTTGAATAATAAGTGTACTTTTTTATTTTTTATATATTCCATTTTATAATATATTTTAAGAATAATTTTTCATATACAAAATATTTTTTATTTTTAATTTTTAAATTTGTTTTATTTTTCAACATATTATAAGTAATAATGATAGTTATTAAATTAAATTATAATTATAATATTATAATTATCAAACTAATCTAAATTATAATTATAATATTGTAATTATTGTTATTAAATTAAATTTAATAATATAATATTAGTTTTGTTTAGGCTTTTACAGGTGGTAGCTGTTAATGGAGAGTTTGGAACTTGTGTAGAATTTTTCATCTGAGATGAAAAATTCCACACAGGTTCCAAACTCTCCATTAACAATATAATATTAGTTATTAAATTAATTTTGATTCACATCCTAAAAGGTCACTGCATTATTCCCAGAAACTCCGCTTTCGCTTTCCGTTGTCCTCTTTTGGCATTGGAAAGCGGAAAGGTAAATTGATTTACCTTTCCACTTTCATCTTCTCAATGCGGAAAGCGAAAAGATGAATGTGGAAAGACATGCTACTGGTGAAATTGTAAACTACATAGCTGTAGATGCATATCTTTTTGGAGAGTTTACATGGTGGTTGCATTATGCTTCGACTGTCTCTTCGCAAATGTGTGTAGCAATTGGCATACTTTTTTCTACGGTTGGATGGGAAACTATTCCATGCTTACTCATCATCATTCTCTCTATCATTTTAAACTCACAGTCATTCTAAACAATCCTCTGGAAAAATCCCTCCAGAAGTGCCAAGCTGAGTTCATGACTGCACATAATGAAAGACCGAGAGTGACATTTGAAATTCTTAATACAACAAAAATAATCAAACTACAAGCATGGGAAGAAAAATTCAAAGAGTCAATAGAAAATATCTGAGCTGTTGAGTTCAAATGGTTGTCTTCTGCACAGTTGAATAAAACATATGGTACAATACTCTACTGGATGTCACCGATCGTTACCGCATCTATATTTTTTGCATCTGTGTTATCATAGGAAATCCACCGTTAACTGCCATGAAAATATTTACACTACTTGCAACATTTTGTGTCATACAAGAACTAGTGATAATTCTACCTAACGTTTTGGCTATATTAATTCAGGTCAAAGTCTCCCTACACTGTATGGACAAGTTTTTATAGGATGATGAGCTGAGACCAGATGTTGTTGTGAGGAAATCACTCGTTGGATCCCACTATATAGTCAAAATTCATCAAGGCATACCTAGCTGGGATTTAGAGTCTTCGCTACCATTATTGAAGGGAATCAATTTGCAAATTAAAAAGGGCGAAAAGGTGGTAGTTTGTGGCTTAGTGGGATCTGGGAAATCTGCTCTGCTATATACAATTCTTACAGAAATCCCTAAAATTTCGGGAGATGTAAGTTGAACATATAATATTCTTGAGCAGTAGTAACCATTTCATAATTCAACAAAGTTATAGATGCAATTTTTTGCTTTCTATTGCGTGTTGCAGCATAGATTCTTATACATGATTGTTTTTTCTTAAACTTTTTTATTGCATCGTGTGTAGGTTGAAATGTATGGAAGTATTGCCTACATCGCGCAATTAGCTTAGATTCATAGTGGGACTGTCAGAGATAACATACTCTATGGGAAACCAATGGACAAATTTAGTGCAAAAAGGCAATAAAATCTTGTGCATTAGACAAGAATATAGAGAGTTTTTCTCATGGAGACATAACATAGATTGGGGAGAGAGGATTGAATATGAGTGGAGGGAAGAAACAGAGGATTCAGTTGGTTAGAGTAGTATATAATAATGATGACATTTATCTATTGGATAATCCCTTCAGTGTAGTCGATGTGCATACAGCTTCAACTCTGTTTAATGTGAGAAATTATTATGTTCTGTGAATTTATTTCTTAGTTTTGTCTGAGAGCTTATTTGCTTCTCTTTGATATGGATAAAGGGAATCAAATTTGTTATTAAGTTTTGAAATAATTAAAGATAAGGATTGAAACTATAAATGTTATAAATTTAAATTGCTTGCAGGACTGTGTGATGGGAGTGTTGGCAATGAAAACAATAGTATCAGTCACCCATCAAGTGGAATTTCTTCCTGCTGTCAATAAAATCCTTGTAAGAGCATATCCCATCTTCTATGCACTTAACCAGAAAATTCACTTTAAGAAATATCACACCTGTTTTCAATGGCTCCACGCAGTTGTAGCCTCTGGAACACATGCAGTCATAGATTCCTGAGCCTAGTGACATCATTTAGAGGGAGGCATGGCAGCTTCATCTCTCAGTAGGATACTTCTCAAACGATATTTATCAGTTTTTGGTGGCAAAGACATAGGCCTTTCCATGAAAATTGAATACATCTGCCCATGCGACAAATCTCCTCCCGTTCAAGGCTGTTAGAACTAAAGATATTATTACTTCTCAAATGGCATTCATTTAACACAAAAAACATTATATACTGCCATATTTTATCCATCAATGGAACTTACCATGCCTTCTTTATTCAAGACTTATACAATTTGCTTAGTTTCATCTTCATCTTCAATTCTTGCCTTTTTTATTGAATGCAAATGTTCAAAGTTAAGTTTATGTTTCTATCTTTCTTATCAGATGATATCAAGGAGGGAGTAGGCTTTTTCTTATTCTCAGCTACCCCGTGTGTTTTTTTCTAGTTTTCTTGCCTATGTACTTCCCTCTTAATATCATGTTTCTTGATGAAAGTCTCATAATGCATTTGAATAGATGCATATTTTTGTATTTTCAACATTTCCTCTGACTCATCAGTTGCTTCTCTGATTTTATCATTTTTTGTAAGCTATAATTTCTCTGCAGAATCCTTTGAGCTTTCATTAATATATAATCTAGATTTCCCATCATCGTTCTCTGGGATAAATTCCTCTTTCTCTGTACCTTTATCATCATACTCCTCACATATATATTTCACTGCCCAAGTAAAGTCAGTTTCAACGTTTCCTCAACATTTGGCTAACAACTTTATTTTTCAAGTCAGAGGTGAATGCTTGAACATCAGTAGGAGAACATAAACGACTGGAAAAAAAGTAATAAAAATATGAAATCGACCAACCAAAACCTGCATCTACTTGTAAAAGGAAAAACCAAATTCTATATTTTGAAGACCAAGGTGACCAAATTGACATGCTAGAGACCACATATAAGCTTATTTGACCAGAGTATAACCAAAGGCATTTATCCAACAGCTAATGAAGTTCGAGGAGACAAATAATGTAATCATGGTACCATGATGAGTTCTTATGATCAATAACCTCTGACCTCAATAGAAAAGGAATAAAGTATCAATAAACTCATATTCAATTCTAAAAATGATAACAAGAAAAATACAACCAAAAAAATACAAAATCATATAAAAGATGATATAAATAGAACAGACAAAAGAACAAACCATATCTTATCGACAAGCTAATACACTAAGGTTGTGTTCATGGAGATTCATTATAGGATGATGAAGTCCTATATGGTCACTGCAATAACACAGATGGGAAGGTTAATAAATCAAGGAGCACTATAGGATTACATGGACCTTAACGCACTATTAAGTTCATTTCAACAACCGCATTAAAATTTTCTTACATGCACCATTTTAAAACAAATTAACTTGGTAAATTTTGAAATCACTAAGTATTCAGCTTCTAACATAAAAAGTCTCAAACTACAACAATGTAGAAAATTTCTAGGAAGGATCTAGAAATTTAGATATAGACAAAAAAAACAGACAAAGAAGACATTTCAAACATTAGTACAAGGTGTCTATTTCGATAAGAAACGTTACAAGCTCCAATATGAGATCTATCTACTTTATCTATAGATAATTGAATTTCATACAACTGTATTATGAATCAATTTCCAGATTCAAAAAGCAGTTAGTCTTTAAAGAATACACAAGATTCAATGATACAAAAATGTCAAATATACATTGTCTTTCATGATTGCAATTTGTGTGCATATCCAAGGCATGCATAATACATGATACTATCAGTATCTAACCTCATAGTGTTAAATTGTTAATTAATTGTTTTCCTTGTACAGATGCTTTAAAGTTTGAAAACAAATTAAACTAGTGAGAAGTTAATGACAATAATGATTATTATAATTTATATGCAGAATACGCATATAAAAATATTTGATGTGAATGTTACCTGACATTTTGATCTATATGGATACCAATAAGTAAAAAGTCTCCAAGATCCCGAGCACATTTTAGTATCTACAAAACCAAAGACATTCAACAATGTCATTGTAGTCAATGACTTTATCAACCGAACATACACATAAATTCTTTGCATTTGAATCTACATTAGATAATTTGTTTTAGAAAACACATAATTTTATTTCCTTATATATTCTATGTATCACATGATTAACTTCATGGGCTAAAACAAAAAATGCGTTAGACACCTATAATGCATAAATTTCTCTTAAAGCATCTAAATATGGAGAAAGTTTTCCAGTCACTCAATTTTGGCCTTGACTTCACAATCGAAATGCCATTGTAACAATTTAACTAGTGCCATTAGGGATCGGCAAGTCGAATTGCCGCCATCTGTCTCCCCTACATTGTAGAAACATGCATGTATTGTCAATTTTAATTGGTAAAACCTAAAACACATATTCACTATGCACCAAATTTCCTTTCAAGTAGCATAAAGGACAAGAGACCTACCTCTGACATGGAGATTGAGATTCCATAACTGTAAAGTGAATACCAGAAATTTAATAAATATAAATTTAAAAAACACAATTTTCTATTAAGCATGTTAAAAGAAATATGTTGAAGCAATGCTGCAAGATTTATGCATGGAACCTGTATGAAGAACAAGAACTCATTTGAAATGAAGTTTTATTTAGGGTAAACATTAAATTAATATGACTCATTGTGATACCTGAAAATTCATATTTGAAAAATAGTTCAATTCAGAATACCTTTGTTTTCTTGCTTGCATCAAAGAATTTATTAGAAAACATTTAATTTAGATGGTAATTTCAGCGCAGATAAAACTGCGTGGAAATAACATTAAAATACATAGAAGAAATTGGAAATGATAGCGTGTATGCAAAATAATTGTTATTATGGCATAGTTTTGAGAAAACCTTAATTGAGAGTTTATTTCAATGGTTGGATCCATAAAAGTACTTTTCCAACGTTTAATCTTCCAGCTGTTGCTTTGCTTATATTTTGACATCCTCAATGACGCCAAGAGAAGAAATGAGAAAACAAAATCCAATGTGATATCATCTAGCGATATTTTAATCTAAGAAAAGTAAGAACACATGGAGACTTGCATTTTTCCATGTGGTTGTCGTCGTTTCTTCTTGGTTTACTCCCAGAATCTCCAGCGCTCTGGTAGGGCTGTCTACCGTGATAATTGTGACATTCAATATGTAGTAAACAAGATATTAGTCAGTGGAAGAGGGGAAGATTTTATAGTACCTGTAGCATTTAGTGTGTTTTTAGCAGAAGACGGGGAGACTTTACAGTGTGTTTTAGGGGAAGAGAGGAAAATCAGATAAACTGTCAAGATCCACTCCGAAGTAGATCGATGGTGCGGGAGAAGCAAAGTCTAGAAGTCGGAAAGCGGAGAACGACAACATGAGGAAAAACTAAAGAGAAATTTAAGATTTTCGATATCCGAAGACGGAAAGCAGAAGTCTAGAATTTGGAAGTCTAAAAGCGGAAAGATAGTTGAAAGTTCTAAGGAAAGTTGGATTTCCGATTCCTGAAATCGGAAAGCGGAAGTCGAGAAGTCAGAATTCGGACAACAAAAAGATAGCTAAAGGTTCTAAGGAAAGTTGGATTTTCGATTCTCGAAAACAGAAAGTGGAAGTCGGGAAGTCGGAAGTAGGAAAGCGGAAAGATAGCTGAAATTTCTAAAGAAAGTTGGATTTTCGATTCCCGAATCCGTAAAGCAGAAGTCAAGAGGTCGGATGTCAGAAAGCAAAAATATGGGTGAAAACTCTAAGGAAAGTTGGATTTTCAATTCTGTATTCTGAAAGGCGGAAGCCGGGAGGTCAAAAGTCGAAAATCGGGAAACCAAGAATAAAGGTAATCATTACGTAGATTTCCACGTAATTTCCAGTCTCCCAATGTAAGTCATTCAGCTGCGGAAAGACGCAATATTTTACCCTCTCGACGTTCCTTTGCACCTCTCGGTGCAAATGCTAGTATTAACTCTTTGAACAACTGCAGTATTTACATATGCTTGGTTTCTATGGAAAACCGCAGTATTAAGCATAGAGACAACCACAATAATCTTCAGATGTTTGGTTTCTACATCGCTCATAGAGAGCCACTAACACCGGTCTTTTCTGCTTCCTTGCACGACGATTAAATGTTGATATGGCAAGCCTGCATTCAATGTCAGGCAATAGGCATTCAAATTAATGTGCGTTCAATGGAAAGCAGTCATAGGAAATAGGCGTTCAAATCAACATACAACCTCTTTTCAATCTTAAGACATGCAATTTCATGAAATCCATGACACCTTGCTCTCATTGTGCAAGAATGAATCAAGTGTATAAATCATTTCAATCATTGGACACTTTGATTGGATGGTGGAAAACGCGCTAACAAAATTTTGGGGAGTCTTTAGTCTTTACCAATTGGAAAATGTGTTACGACGTAATTAAGAAATCACAAATATGTTTAAATTTAAAATGACGTATATTAATTACAATATGCCTATACATCTTACACGATATCTTACATTCATTTGCAATATGCAAATACGTCTTTCAAATTAGCTTGTATGTCATTGTTTTATTTCATTTTCTTTCTCCATATAACTACTAACAATATTTTCTATCAAGAACAAATATTTTCTATCAAGAACATTTATGTATATCTCCTTCTCTTTATATTGAATAGCTTTAATGCATTTATCTACCTATGGTGTTGATTTACATGTTCTTTGTAAATACACACTTATTCTCAATTTTTTTTTCTTTCAAATACTTTTTAGGTGCTATCATTCCTTGTCTACAGTTGGATTGTCTCCTCCTACCAAAAAAGAACATGCACGTGTCTACCATTTGGTTAACAAATATTACATAAATGTACATAGGAGACAACTTATCCAAAAAAAAATTCCCTCGCCTTGGGGTGCAAAAATGAACGTCGCATTGCAGAGGAAGGCAAGAGATGAAGTAGGCGAAGGGAGATAAGACAAGCAGAAGAAGCAAAAAAAAATTGTGAAGAAAGAGTCGAAACAATATCCTCACACATTTGATTTTTTTTAAACAAAAATCAAGTAGATAAATTAGGGGAAAAAAGGTTGCGCACAATCATTCATTACAAAACAAAGAACCTGATTTCCATGATGGTCTGAAAGGAGAAGAAGACTAAAACAACTATATTTATAAACAGTATCCTGAAAATTCTAGTATGCTTCCTGAAAGTAACCATAACATGGGAAGGGTATTGTTGAGGCTTGGAAAATCATAGGTAACAATAGTAGGGATTCTCCCCAATAAGCGTTCCCAATTAGCTCGTTATTGTTTGGTATGGGGAATCCGTCCGGTTTACGGTCCGGCTATCGTAGGTCAAGTAATGGTTAAAGCTTAATATACCGGTTGCGGCCTGGTCCACTGTTTAAGTGTGTTTTTTAGTTTTATATTTATGTATGATATGTAAGTGCCTAACTAAATGCAGTCGATAGAGATAACGAGGAGTGTCACAATGTGATGCGCAGGTTCTTACCTCTCGTCTTACCTCTCTCGCTTCTAAATCATAAATAAAGAAAACTAACTAAGACTCACTAACCTATCCCTACGGAGCAATACTGTAATTAATGTTGAGTAACGTATTGTATATCACGCATTAAGAACACTACAGATAGCTGTTAATACTTCTGGATACATGAATATCAATAGACAGATAAACAAAGAGATAACTCATTGTTAATTAAAACATTCATCACTCAAATATAATTGTGGAAATTTCACAGAAATTTCACAGGAGCACATTCACAACATGAAAGAGTTCATACGTTAGAACGATCTCACAGTTCATGGCAACAAGCTGAAACAGAAATAGTTCACATCCAACAAGTCCATATCAAACATTTGAAACCCCACAGTGCTTTCTCCAGCCGAAAATATAACTCTTTATTATAAGATGAAATAGTTCTTCTTACAATAATCTTGCACAAAGATGGTCTGAAAAAAGGTCCCTTGATACATCAAGCTTGCCTATATTTATACAAAAAACAAAACTCTTGGGCTGCCCTCGTTGTCTTTTGGGCTTCCCCAACCTTTCCCACACAAAAATTTGTCTTTTAGCTTGTGAACAAAAAGATAAATACAATATATTAAATTCTTTATCAAAGTGATAGACAGTCCAACTAAAAGGGTCCAACCTGCTCGTTCAAAAACTTTCTCCACACATTTTCCTCTGCTGCTATATTTTCAAAACCAGAAGGTTCAAGAAATCTGATAGTAATTTCGTGCTGAGCAGCCTCGGCCTTTACACCCGATATCCTGGCAGGAATAAAGCGCAGCTGGTCTTCCAGCAAGTGGATATTCATAGCTGCATGTCCTATTTCAGTGTTAAGTATCTTTTCATCTAACTCCTTGACTTGCTGAATGGCCTGTTCATCTTCGTTGCATCTCTCTTGTAATTGTTTCAAAAACATATCATGCTCTGGGAGCACTTCTAATCTCTTTGTAGCCGAGGTTTGACACCGATTATAGGTTAGGAGCACTCTCCTACAGAATTCAGCACAGGCATTCTTTGTTTTCTTCACTGTCTCTTTTAGTTCTTCTTCTACTTTGCTAGCAAACTCAATCAGCTCGTATTCCAGCTTTAACATATCCAGATCTGTGAGAGATATATATGCGGGAGATTCCTTGTTCGTTTCTACTCATGTGATCCTTCCCTGCAGAGTTTCTAAGATATCATGTGTTCTATCCATAAAATAAGAAGTAGTATTTACAATTTCCTCTAATCTGATGTCGATCTATTGAACTTTAAATCTTTCTTCCACAATCTACAGTTGCATTTGATGAATCTTCTTTCGAAGCATAAGGGCATGCTTCTTTAAAGGCTCAATATCAATCTTCTGCTCCATAGCTGTCTTTAGTGAAGCTGCTAGTGAACTCTTCTGGTCCTCCAAGGCGGCTATCTGAGTTTCATATAGCTTAGCCTTCCCTTCTGCAGTGGTCTTCTACACTTCCAGCTCTGTCACTTGACCTTCCAATCTGCCCTTTTCCTTATTCAATTCTTCAACTGATAACCTAAGCTCATCCCTCTCGGCTTCCAAACTCTGATATTTCTGCTGTAGCTTCCCCAACTCTGCCAAGGTGGTCTGGGAATTCTTCTCTATATTTCCTGCAGATATTACCAAAGCATCTTTATCTGCCTGTAAAGTCTGACATTCTACCTTTGATATCTCGACCTCATCGATCATATCCTCATACATTCTTTTCAAATTTTGGCTTTCACTCCTTTCTTTCTTCAAACTCTCTTTCAGTTGTGTGACCCTTTTCTGAGACTGCTCTAGATATGTCATGATTCTGTCTACATTGTCTTTAGTGGCTAGGGTTAGAGCTACCCCAGCCCTCACTATTAATCGTGGATATTTGTGTGTACCATGAACCACTGTCTTCTCGGTCATCATCACTCCTGGTTTACCCCCAGTGTTCACCTTCTTTTCTGTTCGTTTGACAATTCTCTTTTTTTCCTTATCGTAAAAGATAGTGTTAAAATCTGGCACCTCCTCCCCTTCAGTGGGTATGAAAGGAATTAACTCAACTCCAGAAATTGACACTGAACCTTCTCCTACTGCACTACTATAAGGAACAACAGGCTCTAATTGGTCAATATCAGACCGAACCTGTCCGTGATCAGTAGGGTCTTGTTCTTCTCGTGAATCTTCTATCACTCCTTCACCTTCCTTTTCTGCTGGCTGTTTTTTCTTTTGGACATCTTCTAATATGAACCCTTCACTTTCTGTCTACTTTTTCCGTATTTCATCTTCTCCTTTCCTCTTCTTTTCTTCTTCAATCTTCTTTGTTGCTTCTTCAGCTGCTTGTTTCTTTTCTTCTTCTTCTGTTCTCAACCAGTTCTCTGCCTCCTGTACTAGTCTGTTAGCTTCTTCCTGCCTCTTTTTTGCTTCCTCTTCTTCTTACATTTTTTGCTTCTCAACAGCTTTACCTTTACCACCAACAATAGCTATCTTCTGCTTGAATATTTTCCTTAGAGCTGTCATGTTCCTAGCATTTCAGAAGGTCTCTTTATCCTTATCCCAGAAATTGGTATATTTGAAATGTACTCCAGCTTCTATGCAATAATCAACAACTTTTCCCTCAGAGTCATTCCTGTGGAAATTCATTTCACCGAAATGAAAATACTCCAATTCCTTGACAAACTCCGATGCATTCTTCACCCTGGAAAATTTGTAACTTCCAACAAAAAAGGGCACTGCAGGATAGACTGCTTTCTTCTGCTCGAAAGAAAATTTCCTATCCCATCAATATACGACTATCTCACAGCCTGCTTGTGAATTACATAGTCTGTGGCATACTTTGGTAGAAGAGAAGGGGCTCTCGAACCATCATACATTCTTAAGTATAGGCCTTCTTCTGTCAGATAATAGCTTCCGTATTCTTGCACAACTTTGAAAGCTTCTTCTGACATACAATTGCTTTCGACCAAGAAAACCAAAGTATATAATGGCATAATGAAATGCTCACAAATCTCCCTATAATGGCTGTAATATTT
This sequence comes from Pseudotsuga menziesii, assembly GCA_001517045.1. Lineage (NCBI taxonomy): Eukaryota > Viridiplantae > Streptophyta > Pinopsida > Pinales > Pinaceae > Pseudotsuga > Pseudotsuga menziesii. The sequence goes on from LPNX011049710.1 coordinate 313,375, forward strand.
GTGGGCCCAGAATAATTTATAGGCCGCATACATTGGAGTTCGGTCCTTATCCCAATGGCACTTTAAAGCCGGGAAAGGCTGAGTGCACAAAATGCAATCAATCAAAATAGAACTCATGTAAAATTCTGACTTCTGTTGGGACACTCCTCCCAATGCTACGCTTATACAAGTTGACAGACTGTTGGATACTATACTTGCCCAGTTAAAAATTGTACCTTGTGTAGTAACAAAATAGATACTTGGTATCCAACCAATTTTAAAACTTTTTCCATTAGCTCTTCCAAAGATTCGGTTCAGCATCAAAGCTATGAACCTATAGGGAGTACGAAGAGTTGATGTTTCATACTCTCCAGAAGGCCTTGTACAAAAGTTTTTTCTTGGTATCATCATCTTCTTGACTGTTTCCAACATGTCTAAATTCAGCTCCTTTAATGAACTTTCAGTCAGATAAGTTTGTGCTGTTGGTAAATTATACGCCATGGATACATACGCTGGGCTATATGCGGCATAACCCTATTTCATGGTAATTGCTAATATCATTCTTGTTACATCTGCCCTAGTTAGAATCCACCCTATCACCTCTGCACATGGGAACAACTCAGGCCTAGTAGCTACTTTCATAAGGGCTGATCTTTCAATATTCGCATAAATGGGCATATCTTCAAAACCAACATCTGGAACATTATGGCTTGAAATCATCCTATATACCTCTCCCCATTTGTATTCTGGCTCAACCCCAGTAATAGCTTTACTATCTTCATAGATGACTTCCACTCTGGTTATCACCTCCACTTGAGGTTCCTCTTTGGCTGCTTGGGCTTTCTTCTTCTATTTCTGCGGCATATTGCTGTGTTGATAATTTACCTGTAACCATCACACAACATGATCTCAGTCTATTTATCTCTAGCAAACGCTGTAGTAAGAAAACAATAAAACAACCACATCTTACCATTTGATCAGTATGCATAGTGAAAAATATTATTTAACAATACCCACAGTTCCTCTGAATGAGAGACTCTAAACAAAGAGAACTTGCAAAATACTTTTGGCCCCCAAACCTGCTAAAACTCTGCTAGCTCAAACCTCAATCTCTTCCACCTTCCTAAAAATCTATATGTGCATCTCGACTGAGGAAAAATCTCACACCGCCGTCTGCTTCAACACAAAATCCCTAAACCCCTATCAAATTCGTGGCCCTCCTGCATCCCATGGAAACCTCCTGTGAAAGGAGACATGGCCAAGCGGATTAGGCTTTAAAACGAGGTCATAATGAACAGGGAGGTGCAGACAGTGAATCCCTCGTCTACACCACGCCCTAACCTTCCCAACAAACGAAACTGTCACAGGCGTACTCTTGGTTCCACAACGGCGGAGATGGAAAAACCTAACCGACCAAAATGAAACGCTCACAACAAAACGGGCTGAACCCTCAGTAAAAGGAAAAATCACCGCAAGAAAAACCACAAAATGCATAAAACTTTACCCTACCGTGGAAAACCTAACCCTATCCGCCTTGGCGGTTTAAAACAACAAAAATCCAAGTATAGAACAAAATTCAGGAACGTATCCTACCTGGCAACGAAGTGGCGGGCGACCTGGATAGGAGATGACTTCCGCGAGCACAGAGGAGAATGTATAGAAGCTTTATAGCTGCGCGAAATCGACAGGATAGCTACCATCGTGAAAATGACAAGTCACGGGCTCGAAACGACTTTATAAACCTCGACCGGGAGTGAAAAACTAATACTGTTGGGAAAAGATTTTTAAACAAATGTTGGACATATAGTCTTGAAGACATCTGAAACGTCGGACAGGAACGACTCTACCTACCCGGTAATCGCATGGGAAAGACACATCAGAAATCAGCAGGACTATCTTCTTCGGTATCGGCGGGAGCACCACGAATCTCCGGATCAGCTCAACATTAACCTTCTGCAATGTCGGATGGAGGACAAAGTAAATCTTTGATTCATTCCGAAAACACAACCGACAACGAGATTGCCCACTTAACTGGACATCGAAAAAATATAGTCGAAGGAACATCCGATCCATTGGTTACACTTTATACTAAAACACTGGAACCTCGACAGACTATATCCGAAAACATAGACAAACTCACTCTCGATGCAATGGATTAGACCTTGGAAGGCTTCCGATAAACACATCGGAAAGATAGTGGACTATGCCTCCGTTGTTTCGGAAGAGTAGTCAACTAAGCATCCGATATGGACATGCAAAAAGACTAAGCTTTTATAGAAAACTGTTGAGCCTTGGGCAAACCTTGGTAAGAATAAAACACTTTTACGCTGTCCAGATATTAAAATAAAAAAGGGGGGACCCTAAAAATAGAAATTTCCAGGGAAAAAGTTGCAGCTGCAACAATTGGCGACTACCTGGAGAACACAGATCTCTAAACAACTTATTCTTTGATACAACAGACTGTTTTGGTGATATCATTTTATTAGGTTTATTCAAGATATTTGGATTCCAAAATGCAAGATTTATGAACTTTAGTCATTGATGATAGTCCAAGTTTAAGAAGGGGAACCAGGATTTCAAAGTCTGGATAACTCTTCTGAGGCTGGAGATATGAGTTTTATTTTACCTCTGCCTTTGGGTGGCTTCCAACTTAAACACCACAGGATCGTAACATATGGTAAACAAATATATCCGTTTGTTCCTCATTCCCATGCCAATTTGAACTTTTTGATGCTTCTGGACTTTAGACCTTTTGAGTCCACTTGATTGCTTTCTTTCTGACTTTTAATTCAGGCTCCTCTATCCATAGTGTCCTTTTGTGTGAGAGATACTTTAATTTTAACTCACGGACGGAGAAGAACTTTAGCAATCTCATTTATACTGATGTGGTTCAGTATGTGTTTTTCGATACATATTTTTTTTAAGGATATTTTGACTCTTATTTGCCTTTTGGTTTTCAATTTATGGCATGCGGTCATTTAAATATAATACACGGTTTACCTTGCTTCCTTTCCATGGGTATTTTGCTGTTACCTCTTAGGACAGCTTTTAATGTGAGATGAATGGAGCCTCAAAATAGTACTCTAGACTTTTATATCCTTAGTTATTTCACAGGGATTAAGCAAGACTTCAAATGTGTTCATAATCCATTTACAAAATCTTCTAGTCGTGAAGAATCTTTAAACATTGTATGCGTAAATAGTAGGCATTCTTTGATCAAAGATTTCAGTTTATCCAGAACTCTGATGAACTCCAAAAGCAAAAGTCGTGCTGATTTATTAAAACAAACCAAAATTTAGAAGCAATCAAAATCTGAGCAAGTAAAAACAAAACAATTAAAACTAATCTGAAGTAAACAAACAAACCAAATCATTTATTTATGTACAAGAAAACAAAATTAAAAACCATTAAGAAAAATAAGTCTTGAGAACTAAACCATTTACTGGGAAGTTCTCCTCCCAACCCTAGAAGTCTTGCAACTTGTAAGTTGAAGGGCCTAACTTTGCCGCAATCTGAAAAGGGCCTACCCATAGTTGCTGAAATTTAGTGTGCTTTCCCTTCTCATCATGCTGGTGATCCCACTTAAGAACCAAATCACCTACCTCGAATTCCTTGTTCCCAGCTTTGTGCTTGTCAAACCAACGCTTCACCATTTCTTGTTGATGCTTAAACCTTTCACGGGCTTTGGACCTAGACTCTTCCGACTTCAGCAGATTATAAATTCAGATTTGCAGAATCTCATTATGAGTACCCCTAGAGTCTTGGGCTAGTTTGGAAGATGGCAACAAAATGTTAGGAGGGAGGACAACTTCTTTCCCACAGACAAAAGTGTAGGGTGACACACCTAAGGAGTTCTTTGGTGTGACTCTATCGGCCCAGAGTGCATTAGGTAAAGTTAGATGCCAGCTCCTTTGATTTTCTATCACTGTTTTCTGTAAGATTCTGATCAAATTTTTATTTGTGGATTCTGCCAAACCATTTCCTTGTGGGTAGTAGTTTGCAGAATAGTGTAGCTTCATTCCTCTTTCATTGGCAAATGCAATTAATCTAATAGATGAAAAATAAGAAGCATTATGAAAAAATAGGGAAATTGGAACCCCAAACCTGGTCATAATGTGGTTCTGCTGTAGCTAGGGTTTTCACCCTAGCTTGTGCTGATGAGCACCTACTAAGGAATCTGGAATCCTTAGTAGCAGTTCAATGGTGTATATGAATTAAAGAAAGATAAACTGAAATAAAGATTAATCTAACTACGTTCTTGAAGCTAAAGCAGTAAAAAGTAAATAACATGAAACAAAAAGCAGTAAATGGTAAATAATGAACTTTATTGATGTTACCTCCAATGAGGAGGTTGGTGGAGTCCGTTGCGCTGGTCCGATGTCGGTGGCTTCGAGCTCCAAGCTGCTTCTTCTCCTTTTTCGGTGGTGGAAATGGGCCAAAAGAGTTCTCAATGGTGAAAGTAGCTTGATGGTAAGCTAGGGTTTCGAGAATAATTTCGGCAGAGGCAGGATGCTTATGATTGTGGATGGGGAAATGAGGGGTCTCCACCACTTATTTATTGTTTTTTGGTGGTGGAGTGCTGGCCCATGGTTTTGGAAACCATATGGTTTAGGGCAGCTTGTTTAGGGTTTTTTCCTCCTTTTCCTCATTATTTTATATTTTTTCTTCCCTTTTGGGGATTTTGCTATTTTAGAGGAATTTTGGACATTTTTGGAGGAAAAAGGGGTTTTTGGCTTTTTGGAGGCATTTTAGGCCTTTTGGAGGCTTTTTAGATGGTTTTATGGCCTTTTAGAGGCATTTTAGGCCTTTTGGAGGCTTTTTAGTGGGATTTTCAGGGAAATATGGTAGGCAAATGGACAAATGAGCCATGTAGTGGGGTAGATGAGGTAGTTAACCATTTTTGGGTGTTAACAGATTGCCCCCTGATGTGCGAGGGCAGGAGCTCATCGTATGGCCGATGGACATCATGAGTCATATTTGGTTTGTGTTGGGGTGTGGAGAAGAGAAGGAAGCAACTGAAGTCCGGGACACCGATCTCGAACCACCTGCAAGGACTGAAAAGTACATAACCTCAATAATGGATGAGGGATCATCTGATAATATGGACGAGGCGGGCATTCCCATGCTCGTATCAGAATATAATATAGCAATATAAATGGTCCTCAAATACTGGATGAGGAAAAAATCTCAATATATGGATGAGGCGGGCATTCCCACGCTCGTATCAAGATACATAAAAATAACTGTGTATATCATGAGAGTCTAGAGGGGACATCAATCTGGAGCATACTGCTGGGCTGACCATGTCTGAGCTGACCATGTCCGAGCTGAAAAACTGATATACTGGAATGGTAGCAGTGCTACGAAATGTGGTTCTGAAGGAACTGATGCGCTGCTGGATCAGAGTGAGAAGGGTCACACTCGTAATGGTACACTGATCTGGAACTGAACTGGGTACTCAAAGAAGCATAGAACTGAATGGCTTCCGAATACAATCGCCAACGCAGCCCGGACATCCACGGGAACATATAACTGGGCGTTCCGAAGTGACTCACCAATGTGCTAGAGTCGGGGGAAATCCGGGGTCTTCGACACAGAATGGAAAGGGTATATATCCTGCGCGATTCTCAACGATGCGAATAAGGTGCTGAAGTCGAACATGTGAGAAACAACCATTCGGAGAGGCAATAATGATTCCTCCCAAAATGGTCCGTAGGCACTCACCACAGATGGTGATGGGTCCAAGGCGCAGGAGCCTCTAGGTCTATCCTCTGGAATAGAGGAGTTGTCGTCGACAGAGGGAGACCTGCAACTATCAAGGCAATGATGTTTCCTTGACAGGAGCACGAGGTGTAGAACCGAACTGTGATAGTACGGATGGTAAGAGTGATAAACTGGTGGGACTAACTGGGCAAGGAGAGTGGGTGGACTCAAACTTCCTTTGTTCAGAGTATGATGGCGGGGATGATCGGCCAGCACATGAAACTGATGGGTGGTAAAGGGATCATAGCTGTAAGGGATCTGGGCAGTTCACTGGGCTGAGGGAGACTCAAGCTGTGGTAACATGGTAGGAGACTGCAGAATACTCTGAACAAAGGCGACCTGATTGGAGGTGCTGCCGAGAGGATTGATCATAGCGCCAAGAGGCGGGGGGGGACTTCTTCATGGGTTATGGAACGAGAAGAAGTGTGGATATAGAAAAAGGCTACTGTCGTGTGGATTTTCCGAGCCCATGACAGTACATGCTCGTGGTTGCTTTCATATTTACTGAGTCTGAAAGCAAATAAGAAGGCTCTGTAGTGATGAAATGGTACTGTCATGTGGATTTTACGAGCCCATGACAGTTCATGCTCATGGTTTCTTTCAATTTTAAGGAGTCTTAAAGCAAATAAGAAGACTCTGTATTTGGTGGAATGGTACTGTCATGTGGATTTTGCGAGCCCATGATAGTTCATGCTCGTGGTTGCTTTCAATTTTAAGGA
>LPNX011049720.1:5668-20513 GCA_001517045.1 Pseudotsuga menziesii
CGCGCCGATAATGAGAAAAAGACGGCCTCGGCCGGTTTAAAATAAAAAACAGGTTTTAAGAATCACGTGCGCATTTTAGCAAAGGAAATCGCGCACGCGATTTCCTTTGCTAAAACGCGCACGCGATTTTGTTTACTAGTCTAGTTGGCATGACCATTGCCAGCCTTGGGACTAGGCTTGGCAGGTTCGGTGTTGCTTGGGTTGATTTCTTTTTTTTGGATGAAGAGTGAATGACTTCACTCCACCATTGCATCTAAAGGGTCTTCATGCTAAGAATGGTATGCAAAATTCTAAATCTGTGCAGATGTCCCTTTCAAATTCAACAATCTCTTATCTTCCCATCGAGTCATTATGACTTGGTTGTCAAAGGATCTGTCTTTATCTCAACTTTCCCATAAAATATGTGGATGCAATTGCCTTGTTGTCGAATGTGAACAAGAGACAAGTTTCTCTGCAACTATGGAAGATAAATAACATTTTGCAAGAAAAGATCATGAAATCCAGGCAATTTAAGCTTAATGGTTCCAATTTATTTGGGTTCGAGAGTAAAATTATAATCTACAAAGAACATTATACCATCTACATTGTCATTAAAATATTAAAAAAAATCTTCTAAATATCATGTGGTAGGTAGCACCAATATCAAGCAACCAAGTATCTCTCCAAGATGCAAATGAAGCATTTAACATAAATTCACGTATGTCGATATTACAATGTGAAACAATAAAATCAACAGATTCAGGAGCTTGATTGAACTCATGAGTTTCACTCTTTCTTATTCCTGATCTCTCTTATATGTGATATTCCCCATGGAATTCTACATGTCTTTGCCTCGAGTCCTTTCTTTCCACAATGGGTGCATTAAAGATCAAGTATCTTCCATCTTCATGTCTACCTCTCATGGAATCCTATATGTCTTTTCCTCATGTCCTTTCTTGACACCATGGTTATGTCTACCCCCTACCTCTAAAGTTGTTTCTTCCACATCCTCTTTTGATGGCATCCCCTCTAAAAGAATCATTTGATTGATTATTCCCTTATTGATAAAGGCACAAGGTATCTCCAATGGTTTGAATTGACTTCTTTCCAAAGGCTTTCTCTCATTCTACACTTTTCTCCACCAGAGTATAAAATTTGAGGTATTTCATTTGGCCACTAGCTTGAAGTGACTCAATAGAGCGTGAATATATGGGATAAAGCACAATTATGAAGGAAATGAGAGAAATGTATATCGTCACACCAATGGCTTGAATTTCATGCATGGTGACTTTAATCTCAGATGCTACAACCATGGGATCATTATCCTTCAACTATTGGTTGAAGAGATTCAATGGTAATTGAATTAGCTCCAATTATGAATGTGAGTCATACAAATATTTTAACTTATTCAAAGCATCATAATAATTATTAGCATATGAGATATGAAGACTCGCCTCTTAACTTACTATATCAACGATTAGTGCATATTCCTTCTTGTCTCTACTCTTCCATATTGCAAGATATTTGTTTGTTGTAGGTTCTACTACTTCATTTTCACCTTCTCCTTCACAAATTTCGTCCCACAAACCATTGAATATGAGGGCATTCTTGATCTTCCTTGAGCATTCTAAATAGATTCCCTTGCCACTAAGAACCACTCCAAGAATAGAAACTAGATAATGCATATTGCAGTTTACTACAATATAATGCAAGGAATGCAGTAGCTATACAATAGCACTCTCTACAATAATGCAATCTTTTACAATATGGTCTATTAGAAAATACAATTTCTATGCAATATAATTTATACAATTTATTTCAAGATATAATCTCCCATCCAAATCATTGTATTACAAATACTATGGAGTGAAAAATCTATGCGAATGGAGGTATATACTGTATGGAAGTTTTAATCCCAAGAGTTATGCCAATAAATTTGTTAAATGGACATCATTCAAACCCTCCAAAACATTGTAATGGATATCAATTATAGAGAAAGCGTGGCTATATTGGCATCATTTACAAAGGTTAAGGCTCCTAGAAACCAAAGAATCATTAGGGATATTATTATAGACAAATCTATCTGTTGGTGTTTTTTCGATGGTGTGTATCAAGGGGCGCCAGTAGTGGATGGTGCGAGAGGAATTCTTCATATATCTGAGGGTCATTGGAACAGATATGCTATAGGAATAGGTAGGGATTCCAACAATATGGTAGAGTTGAAATCTCTTAGAATCACCCTCCATTTGGAAAATTCAAAGGGCGTACAACATCTTCAGGTCTTTGGGGACTCCTAGCTAGTGATTGATTGGTTTAGATTTAGGAATGCCCCCAAAAATATCAACCTAAAACAAATATTCGAAGACATTCTTCTTTACATGGGTCTTTTCACAGACATTACCTTTTTGTCGTGTTTACAATGAGAGGAACATGAAATCTGACTCTCTCCAAATTGGGGATTCACTTGACAAAGCATTCGTGGAGTATTTGGGATGGCGTTGGTGCCAATGAAACTACACATGGTATAGAAATTCAGCCACTTTGAATGCTTCTTTTATTTAAAAACATAATTCATTTTTTATGAAGGACTCTTTCTTTTTGTGAATTGTGATGGCATCACTTATCTTTTTTCGAACTATCCTATATGTAGATCTATTGTTTAGTAATATTCAATTCTTAGCTCAATGATAGGCTGCAACCTCTATGTACAAAGTGATTCATCCTAGTGGAATGAATTGCGTTTTTCTTTCCATGGAATGAATTGCGTTTTTCTTTCCATGGAATTTTTTTTATAGAGAAAGTATAGTTCTTAGTACTCCTTTAAACAAAAGACAATAGTATCATTGTCCCATTTGAGTAAAAGTTTTGGAAATCATAATACATAGACATACCAAAGCTCCTATGGTGTTATATAATTCATAAATCCATACACAGTAAAAGAAAGTCACAACTTTAAATTCGATTCCTTTTATTGTATGAAATGCATAGCATACTCATATTTCATATAAAGTCATTATAGAAATGCTAATACACGTAAATGGTAATACAAATACCATAGATATACCACAAGCTATGGTACGCAGACCAGATGTAGAACTAGATAGATATACACATGCAGACAAAGATATACTAAAAGGTTGTGGTTTCAACTTTATCCAAAAGAAAAACATAGAACAATGCTCTCAGATGTAGTGTGAACAGAACGGATCTAATATGAATGATAAACCACACTCAAGCAATGAAACAAATGCATGAACTAAAGGGGAAAAAAAGTAAGAAATCCCCAATGGAATGCACCACGAGGTGACGTTTTGCAGCATGGACCGCCGACGATGGAGACACTCCGACGACAACGACTGATTTCATCCTCTGGAAACATCCCTATTCCTCTGATTCCAACAAACTGCTTTCGACAACTGGTCCTGGCAACGTTTTTCAACTCCGGAAACCACTCCCGGCGATGACGACGGGATCAATCTTCCGAGAACTCACGTCCAACACCACCACCATGCATCGTTGTCATCATAGCAGCATAATACGTCTGAATTGGGGGTTTCCCATACAGAATTTTTGAACGAATTCAGAATTCGTCGAATATATGGGGATGTACGAATACGGTACAACCTACTTGTAATGTTTGAAATTTTTTTTTGCTTGAAAGCCCATAAGCCAACGAAAACTTGTAAATTTCATTATATTATTATTATGTGTACATATATTATAAATATAGTATATCACCAGCTTTGAAAACGTGAACTATGATACCAGCAGCAGTGCGCACTACGAAATGGATTGGCGGCAAAAATTTGTCATTTGAAGGCAGAAGCTAGTTTTTAAGTTTTCTGGTTCACACTTCACAGTCTGCAGGTCAAGACGAGAGGTTCTTCGTGAACAGTTCCAGTGTTCGGATGTCTACTGTCTATGTCCGACGTCCGTCTCTATGAGCAGGTCCATTTCAAAACTTTATTTGATAATTTATTAATATGAATATTGATATTAGGGTTTACGGCCTTTACGCCTTTGTCATTTTATTTTTTGATGGGTAATATGAATAAACTTTACGCTTTGCCATTTCATTTTAATTTATATCAGGGTTGCGTTAAGTTATGATTTTTTTTATATTTGATACTTTTATTTAAATTATTATTTATTTGTTTATTATTGTGTTGGTTTATTATTGTATTTTGGTTTATTATTGTATTTTTTTGATACTTTTATTTAAATTATTATTTATTTTTTATTTTTGATACTTTTATTTATTATTTGTTTATTTTTGTGATGGCATCCTATCATATTGGTATATGATATGTTGTGTTTTAAATTTAAAATATGTTTCAAGTTGATTTTAATGAATATTCAATGTTACATGAACATTTTCAATGATTGATGTATATTTTTAATTTTTTTGGAATTTGAAAAATATATGTTTTTAAATTTATAAGCAACCTACTTCCATATTTTATTTGTACGTATTTTTTTCGTATCGAATCGTATCCGTATTCGTACTCGTACTTGAATTATGCTACTATGGTTGTCATGAATATAATATGGGTATCAACCTAGGTATCTCTTTTGTGTCCAATTAGGGATTCAAACCGCCCACTGGGATTCAAGCTCAATAGCTTATGTATTTGCTATGTAGAACATTCCACTAGATAGGGATTCGATGACAGCGAAGCCATGAGCACCAAAGGAAATGTACACAAAGGAAGATAAGCTATTGTCCATGTTATCTTTAGTTGTATGTACTTTCATTCATTCTACTACCTAGAATAATTCCATTTATACAACATTTTTTTGTTGAGTTTCTACCAAGTAAATTGTATCTTAACATTGGTTTCTTTGTTCGATTGTGAATGGTTGTGCACTTTCTCTATGCATGTGATTTATTTGGGTATCTTTCGTACTTGTGAAAGTAATTTCCCTCGTTGCAATTTGGGTTATCTGTCAACATTTATATTCTTTGCAATCTGTGAAACGTTACCTCCCAAACTCTAATTGGATTTTTTTTTAATTCAATGTTTTTTCAAGAGGAACTCCTCAATTAGTTTCAAATTCTACTCAAAATATGCATGAATTGAGCTACGAAGTATAGTAACCCTCTTTTTCCCTCTAATACGCAACTACAAAGTGTTCTACAACTGTAATTCCCAATGTGCATTGATCTATATTTGATAAAAAAATTGAATATAACTTCATCATGACCAATTTTGGTGGCACTGTTGAAACTGGATTAAACTTGGCACTCATGGGAGGATGATCACTAATCTCTTAATCAAACCCCTTTATATTTGTATACCCTTATCTTTGATCCAAGTAACCCTTGTATTGTTCAATGTTGAAATCCCTATCACTATTATTTTTTTCTATGTATGTGTCAAATACATTAAAGCTAAATCTCTTTCTTGATCCAATGACACTTATTTTTATCGTCTCTTTCTTGTTCTAGATGGATATGCATGCTTAGGGATCAATGGGAGGCAAGTTTCCCTATGATATAAATTAACAATGGATTTTCCACTTCTCTCATGTGGTGGAGTAGTTGTAGTGGTTGAAGGATTAACATAGAGTGCTCTTGATATTTACTTCGCTCTACCTAATGCTTGTCCATTTTTGGGCCTTTCCATTAAGATGCTTACCTATGTTTTCCTTTTGGATTGACATGACTTTTTCTTTGGGTAGGGAGTCACCATATGGCAATTGTTAGACCAAACTTTGCAAATGAAGGAAATGTTTTGTAATCCCAATGTCAAGTCCAAATTTTATATCCACTTGCTAACCCAATTTTCCTAGGAATACCTTTGCGTGGATTAATGTAATTAAGACATGTCATGGTGAAAGTTATAAAAACCTGCTCAGAAGTTTTAGTGGCCAAGGATATGAGCATACCCATAGAATTGCTAGTTGTTATTAAAGACTCATGACCCAAATAAGATCCATAGCAAAAATTCCATTAAATCTTTCATCTATAAGTTCAAATGTGATTATGTCTACTTAAGAATATATGAAGCTCCAATATTACATGATCATTATTTCAACATGAGTTCCTTAAATTAGTGGTTGGAACTCTTCCCTGGAGTGTGTATTTGGAGGAGATATTGATGAAGTGATTCTTGTGACAAGCCCTTGATATATTTTTGTGACATAGACTATGATATATTGTTGTGATAAATTCAATGGTTAACGGTGAAATTGCTTAGACTATGTTCAATTCTCAATTTGGAATCACCACTGACTACCACAACTATTGTATGTGACCTCTAAATTGAGTGCATTTAAGCTCTTGAATAGAAGACATTAGTGACCATTATAAACAAATTTTAACTGGAGTTGCTGCAAGAACCTTGGGGGTTATAGGCCACATTGTTTAGAGGTATCCAAACAAAATGGGAAGGCAAAACAAATGGAAGAGGATAATGGACCTTGAGGTCCAAGACCCAACAGTCATGACCTTTTAGGAAAAATATTTACGTTGGAGTGAAATATTTCGAAAAGATGACCTTTTGTTTGATCATGTTGTGCATTGATCTTGTCACACAAGTCCCTGATTTTATTAAAGGGGAGGAAACTAATCTCGATGCTTCGTGCACTTTCCTATGAATAGTAAGCAAACCCTATGAGAAAGGGGTATTGCTCCCATGTGATACGAGTTATGAGTATTTTGGAACACCTTGTTTGGATGTTACTCATGAATGTAGATATATGTTTTTTGTATGTATTGAGATGTTGTACTCTCTATTGTAGTTACTCATGTTCATATGGCCTGGAGGACAAAAGAGGATATGATGCATATAAACGAAGGGGGTCATTTGTGAAAACGATGGTATGCCAATGTCATTTTATTGTAAAGGTTTTGAATCAGAGTCCCCATATATAAATATTTACATACAACGCATATGATCATGAACATGAGTATGGATGGCCCTGTCATGGTCAACACAACAAATCTGACAACGTTAGGGCCTTGCATTATCCCAATCTTTCAAGAAACATTGTCAGTTACGTGGAAATTTGTTTTTATATGGGAGTGCCAATTGATGTTGTATGTCAAATGCACATTGAGTGACATGTGGACATAGATGTCGAACAACGTAGTAGAGATTTATTCTTGACCAGGAAAGATTCTTCAAACATCTATGCTCGCATGACGAAGGGAAATTACCGCCTCAATAAGAAAGAGGAAATGAGTGTCAACCTTTGGTTCTACAGATGACCGGATGGTTTTTTCTTTGTCCAGAAGCACAATGGCCAAATATCCCATTTATAATAGAGATCCAAATAAAATGGATGTTGGAGACAATGACAAAACTATCCCACAATAGTCTAAAAGGAATGGATTCTACATTCAACACCAATAAATATGGGTTAATGTTGATTTTGAATGGTTCTTTTGAAATAATTGATTGAGTTTTGATTTTGTATGATTGATATCCCAGGGTTGACTCTGTATTTGATTTAAATATTGCAATATAAATTGAACACACTTATGGCTTTCGATGGCCAACAAAATGGGGTTCCAAATGCCTGGATTATTGCATCACGGAATACATCACCCAATATTCCCACATGGTTGGAGGGGATAATGAACAGGTGTTACCAACTCCTCCCTGATTGGAAATTTAATGCTTTCATGGTCGACTCTGATGCACTAGATGAAATTGGTGCTTTGAGATAACTTTAATTTTGCCATTATGCGACTTGGTTTAGTGAAACAACATGTCACTTAAACACATTGAATTTGATAGGATGGTAACACGATGTCAGGTGATATTGTGTGTTTGGAATGTATTGAGGGCATGGAAAAAAAATATCTACAATTTGTCCTCTAGTACATAGCGGGAAAATTATATGTTGTATAGGTTGGTAAAAAATTTTAACTTTTGTTGGAATGTTGAATCTGTCATTGAGAAGATGGATATATTTTTCATGGGTTTTGCAACAAAGCAAAAGTTCTTGAAGTATTTTCACTCCAATTGGGTTATGGGTCATAAATTGTGTAAGTTCGCATACAATAGTTTTTTGTTTGGTTTTTGTTCTTCATAAATATTTTCCTTGCACTAACTTGGTTATTTCTATTAGGGATGTGGGTCAAAGGTTTCTGGGATTTCCCCCATGCCAATCAGGAGACAAATAATTCCATTGAGTCATACCATTGCTTCTTGAAGTCTAAATTTCTATCAGATCGACAAAAAAAATATGGCCACGGAATGGATTGGTTGATAAACCAGCTCTTGAAAAATGTTGAATTGTATTACCGATTTAGGGATATATTGAAAGAAGCTAGATATTTGAATAATTACAAGAAGAAGAAGAAAATTGAGTCCTCGATGGAGAAAACAAAATGAATTCCTGATAGTGATTGCTGGCCTCATGAGAAAATAGCTCATGTTGATCAGGTGAGAAGTCAAACCAATTGCGATAAGAAATACCTTGTCACCTGGTATCATACGAATTTTATAGGATGTGACTTCCCTTGGTCTGTTTGTGGAAATACTTGCAAGAACGCCATAAAGGTCAATTGGATGTACTTGTCAATCATGTAGTCAGGAGTTGTCATTGGAGAAAAATGTAGAACTCGATACATTTGATAATGTAGCACCTAGTGAAGTCAACTCTCCCACTGAGATAGATATGGAGACACTAATTGTTGATGTGGATGTCAGCATGGTTCTAGTGGTCATTGGAGGTGAGGATCAAGATGTTGAGGCACTTAAATTGGTTAGGGAGTGTGTGTTTGGATACATCAATGTGCTCAGAAAAATCCCTCCTTGTACTTTGGAAAGTACCCTAAAGTTGGAGGCCCTAATTAAATGCATTTTCAATGAAGCAAATAATAATAATAATAATAATAATAATAATCTATTTTTAAGGTCACCGCCAAGCGAGACACCAAATTGGTGTATGAGACCCCCTTATTTGTGGGACAAGGGACCCCCCTCTGCGCAGCGATTTAACTACTAAAGTCTACAGAGGTGTACATACACTACCCCCCTCTGGATTTGAACCCGTGACCTCCTAAGAGGAAACACATGCTCTTAACCATTAGGCCCACTCATGCTGTACTTATGGATTATGGATTTTCAATGTGCTCAGAAAATAATTAACAGATTATGGATTTTCAATTTACACTTGGTTTGAGTGCTTTCAATTCATCCTTGAAGCAGGAGAAGAGTTTCCTCATTACTGCAAATAAAAGGAGAAGAAGAAAACAAAACAACAACTTAGATATTGATCTAAATGTATGTCTATTTGAAGACGAACCATTCCAATTTGCATATTTGAAGAACATGGGACACCCTCGATCAGAGAACGTGTCCCTTATTGTCTCCAGTAAGTTATATTGGTTGAGGATATTAATTTACTTAGATTGCGTTTTGTATCCATCACCATTTTCTACTTGTATTGGTCAAGCATCCACTTATATTGTTCATGCTATGTACGTTTGATGTAATCAAAGTTTGGATGCATGTAATTACTATATATGCCATGATGTGTTCCAACTATAAAGTTTATGTTAAAGATTGACGAGCTTGTCATGTTCATCCTCTTGCTTCAGAACAAGTTGGTTTGGTCGAAAATTCCCTAGTCGTCGAAGGGAAAGGTTTGACCTATGCAATCTATTCATATATTTGTAATATTGTTTGTTATATCTTAGCTATCAATTTTGATATCACTATTGTATTTCTTGTTGTTAATCCATTGTGATGATGTTGACCATCTACATGTTAGGAAATTGTAGAAGGAGAATATTGTTTTCCTATGGTTTATGATAGAAAAGGCATTGTGTGTGTTTTTCAATTTCAAGGTAAGGTTTGCAAACCGTATTCAAACAATTTTATTTGTTTTAAGCTTTGGTGCTTTGTATAGATTATCGTCAATGGTTTTATTTGCATTATTTCTTAATTTTTGCTCAGATGTGCATCAAATATTTTTCCACTTTGGAATTTAAATAAATTCTACAAATTTTGGAGTAAAGGAAAATTACGGAGGAAAGCAAGTATTGGAGAAAATTTCTTGGAAAACCCCTTGTTTATCGCCTCGCTTGAATTAAGAAGATGGGAAACCATTAATATTATGGCTAGTTTTAGTTCAGGGAGGGCTCTAGGTGGCCACGTGATGATTCACGGGGCTAATGGGAAAATTCAATCATTTTATATAATCACAATTGGCGTGCGAAGACTTGTGAAAAAAGAGATGCAACNGGTCTCTAGGTGGCCACGTGATGATTCACGGGGCTAATGGGAAAATTCAATCATTTTATATAATCACAATTGGCGTGCGAAGACTTGTGAAAAAAGAGATGCAACATGCATTGTGATTGAGTCTCATATATTGTTTGTTACAAGGAATAAAATGTAACTCACGTACTAAAGCATATTGTCTTAATAGACGCGCCATTACAATTTCTCTTTCATTTGTATGATTAAATTATTTTTGACTTGCCTCATATATTTTAGTAATTGACTCAATGTTAGTTTCCTATTGTTCACGTGTTATTTACAACCGATGTGACATATGCTTGGTTTAATTTTTCAGCCATGGTTATCCAAGATGTTTGATGATTACCTTATTTTATTTTATCACAGCATCACCGTTTTGAAGGCAACTAAGTTTCTTATTGCTTACTTTTTCAAAGTACCCATGCATAACTAAATGCAAAATAATCTTGAATAAAGTAAATTATCTCCAATACTTTAGTTATTGCAATCGATGCTAGTTCTATGAGTTGTTGATTAGGTTATACAATGAGGGTGAACTTTTAAAATAAGAAATACTCTGCATAATCAAACCGTATGAAGCAAATATGTGTTGAGAGAATATATACAATAACCAGAAGTTGATCGCATATAGTTGAAACATTCTTTCAATACAAGAGCTAACAACAAAGCAGGAAATAGTTCTATAGAAATCAACATCAATACTGTCACAACATCCACGTTAATAATTGTCCATGGAATTTATAGTTTTACAAAATAATTGTCCATGGAATTTCCATATTCCCCAGGTCATTTGACACTTTTTGAATCCCCAAAATATTCAACAACAAAATATTACAATTTCACTTTGACAGAGAAAAAGAAAAGAAAATTATATTTTATGATGCTTAAGGGGGATTCCCTTGGGACTTCATGTATCATTTCTAGACATCACACTCTTGGTCAATAACATTAAGGTGTCTTGGATCAAGTTGTGTTAGAGAGGCCTCATGATTACTCATTTGCGTTGAAAATGTGCCCATCACTTTAGTGACTGTGATATGGCAAGTTGTCATGAGATGGGCCTTCTTGGTGGGTGTTCCTACACTGTCACGCAAGGCTTCGAGGGTGACTTGGGTCACATTCCTGACTGCTTCCACATGCTCAGCCTTAATGGTTCTTATTTCAATCATTGTTTTTTCCTTGGATTTACGTTGCTCAAGGGTCACTGGGGGTGGCAATGCACATCTCATGAACATATCCTAAACACCTTCTTGATCAAGGCGTAAAGAACTTGGCATTTTCTGAGTGATGTAGTGATGTCCTTATGCGAAATTTTCCCCACCTTCAGGAAATTGTCTAGGGTGGCATTATCAAGCTATAGTTTTTCCTCAGATTTCTTGGACATGTTGTCTGGACTAGTTGTGTTCACTTTATTCCAAACTGCAATAACCTCCATTTTGGTTTTGATTCCCTTGATATTGTTAGTATTGTTTTGTACTCTAGACTCTATGTATTGGAGCTTAATTGTTGTTCTATGGAGCTTGAAAAACAAATCAGTAACTTCCACCTAAACCCAAAAATATTCCTCATGTAATTCAATGGCGTATTTGTGAAATTCTAACATGTCCTGTCTTACTTCCTTGGCATCTTTTACTACTATGGTCGGCATGCACCTCTCATGTTGTAGATGCTCTATTTGGGACATCAAGCCTGATTTCTCTGCTTCCAGCTCATCAATTTTACTTTGCATGGCGTCTTCGTCATTTTGCAGGATTCTTTTCTCTACCTGCAATGCATCATTTTTGTGGCCCAGTTCTACGCTTGAATTCTTAGATTCTAGGATGTGATCTTCCAACAAGATAATCCTTTTCTTATCCCACTCTATATCCTACAACAATTTAATTACATTATTTTATGTGGCCATCATAGCGGCCACATTTATCGATGTCATTTCTCTGGGAGGCTTATCGATATTCTCAGCTACGGTTTCTACTTGAACATTGACAATCTCAGGATGCAATTGAATATCCATCCTGTTCTCCATTTTTTACACAATTTGTTTCTTTTTTGGATTGAACTCATGAGAACTCAACCTAGCTACTGATATTTTTATCGATGGGGTATATATTTTAATTTGTAATGTCCCCTTTTTTGGAATTTTATTAAAATGCCCAATTTTCCAATTTTTTCACAATTTTGGCTCTTGACTAGTTTTGATGTCTAAACCTCCAAATTGACCCAAATGCTTCCAAATTTTCTATGAAGGTACATGAATGATAATATAACTTAAATATCATTCTCATGTATGTTTTTTACCTCCCAATTACTTATGCAAACTTGTTTAATGTTATGTTCAAAGTAGGAGCCTTTACTAACAAATTGGGGCTCCAATTCCCCCTGGGTAATTGTCGGAAATGGCTTCACAAATGATCCCAAAGTCACTTGAATTTCTGAACAAAGGCTGGGTATGTGTAAGGGACCTTTTCAAAGTCTCATATGTATCATGGTTTATTTTATACAGTCTGTTATGACTCTTTCCAAAACAACCCCCAAGTCACAATTTCGACCCTTGGGGAAAATGCACCAAATCTTCTCCCAACGCAATAAAAATGAGTAAAATGGATTCCAATGCTTAAGTACTGAACATGAGACTTTAAATACACATTAATTACATTCCATCCATCATACATTTATCAGAACATTCCTCCATTCGAAATAATAAGCATTACCATGGCATATATCAAAATGGAGTGGAAATGGTCATTGTTTGCTCATTAAAAGTCATTTTAACAGACAACTCTTGGGAATTTCGACTTGAAACTTTCTGAGAATGAAGAAAAGAGAATATTTAAATGATTCCAATCATAAATGGACAATTAAAGGTTCTCCCAATTCAAAATAATCAGCATTGCAATGGTTCACAACAAGATAGTGGGGAAATGACATTATTTCTTCATTGTTCAACATTTTTATATGAATTATTTTGGGTATTTCGACCTGAGAGTCTTCTAAACATGAAATACAGAGCATATACATCAGAACATAATATAATGAGCATTAGAATCTTCCCCAAATAGATCAATAGCTCACCCAAAGCGTAATCCCTCCGTTGGCATGAATATGGTGTGAAAACTGGAAATAGTTGAGAGAGAGTGCTGCAATAGAAGAATCCACATTCTTTCCTGTAGATTATGTTGGAATATCATTCAGAATGGTGCATTCAGGACTAGTAGATGGTAGCTAGTGCTCAGTCTTAAAGTATTGTCATTGATGGCAATCTGCTATAAAGAGAAGGGGAACTGGAAAAAGAGGCAATCTACTGTAAAAGAGGCAGGTACGCAGGTATCAATGGAGAAAACTCTTAATCGGAAGTCAAAAGATATTTACTTCGGAAGCGGAATGACTTTCTTAGCCACAACAGCAGAGAAGGAAAGGTTAAAAAAATGCGCGACTATAAGCATCGGCAGTCGAAACGCTTTGGACTTCAGAAGCGGAATGACTTTCCCAGCCGCAACGGCGGAAAAGGAAAGGTTAAAGACACGCGCAAATATAAGCATCGACAGTCGGAGCGCTTTGGACTTCGGAAGCAAAATGACTTTCCCAGCCGCAACGGCGGAAAATGAAAGGTTAAAGACACGCGCATCGGCAGTCGGAGAGCTTTGGACTTCGGAAGCGGAATGACTTTCCCAGCCACAACGGTGGAAAAGGAAAGGTTAAAGACACGCGCATCAGCAGTCGGATCGCTTTGGACTTCGGACGCTTAGTTGCTTTGGGAGCCGCAACGGCGGAGAATGAAAGAACAAAAGGTTCTGACGCGAAACTAAACAATCAACCGACTAAGGCAAATACATCGGAGAAGAATACTGAGACTTAGTATCATGAAAGGCTGGGTATGTGTAAGGGACCTTTTCAAAGTCTCATAAATTCAGTTAGTTTATACCTGTAACAATTGGTATCAGAGCAGCGTTCCTTTTGGTTAAGGTAGATCCTGAAGAGTTAAAATGGCTAGTCAAGATGGATCAATAAATAGAGCACCCATATTTGATGGTAAAAAATTTTCTTTCTGGAGGGTTAGGATGAGAACATACTTAATGTCCCTAGGTGCTAATGTTTGGGAAGTTGTAGAAACTGGGTATGCAAAACCTGTTTTGCTAGCATCCAAAGATGATAAGCTAGAATTTACTTTCAATGCAAAAGCAATGAATGCTATTCTGAGTGGTCTTGCTGAAACTGAATTTGTAAAAGTAATGCACCTTGATTCTGCCAAAGAAATGTGGGATAAGCTTATTAGCAGCTATGAAGGAAATGAGAAAGTTAAAGATGCCAAGTTGCAGACTCATAGACTAAGATTTGAACAACTGAAAATGAATGAAGATGAAAGTATTAGTAAATTTTTCCTAAGAGTTGATGAGTTAGTAAATGCTATGAGAGCTCTTCGTGAAAAAATAAGTGATGATGATACCTTCCTTGTTCATAAAATCCTGAGATCTTTAACTGATAGATTCAACCCTAAAGTCTCAGCTATAGAAGAAATGAGTGATCTTAAAAAGTTATCTCTTGACCAATTCTAGGAATTTTGACAGCCTATGAAATGAGGATTAGTAAAGACCAAAACACTTCCAGAGAAGCCTCTTTTAAAGCTGAAAAGAGTATAGAGGCAGATGTGG
>LPNX011049720.1:25397-35559 GCA_001517045.1 Pseudotsuga menziesii
ATAAAATATTGTGATTGAATGCTATGTTTTATGTTATCTGCTCTTATGTTTATAACTCTGAATTCATAGCAAAGATTGACTGACATAAATTTTATTGATTCTAAGTTAAAAGAAGTATTTTGGTGAAAAATCTTAACTAACTGATTCACCCCCCCCCTCTCAGTTAGTTTAACCTGTAACAGATTACACCTGCAAAGAATACTCCATTAAAGCTCCATGAAATACCTGAGTGGCCTTTCCAAACACCAACTAGGATGGGAATCTTTCACCCTCGAAATTGGTTTAAGCAAGAAAACTAGTCATCCACTAGCTCTCACAATTCACAAATGACAATTTCACAAATGAGCAAAAGCCTCTTCTCATGGCTGATCCCTGTATTTTATAAACATTATTGGTATTCTAAGGTTCCAAATCCATCCATAAACCAAAGCCAAGTCGAATTGGTGTGGCTGCTCATGCTATGCCATGTGGCCTCTCTCTTCACCTTCCCTCTTCTCCCAAATTTGAATAGGAGCCTCTTGGCCTTCTCCAACTCCCAATTTCGACCTCCAAGATGCTCTATTCAGGCCTAACATGTTAGTATGTCAGCTTTCATATCTGACTTGGGTCATAAATGTCATAGAATCTCCATCATTGGTGTCATAGCTATCATAAATGTAAGGGGAATCTAGCCAAGTGTCCATGAAACTCCCATTTGGCTCTTCCTCTCCCATGTAAGTTACAATTCATCCCAAATTCGACCTATGAAGTATATGGACAAGTATATTAACATTATAATCCATACAAAAACATTAGACTTCCCATATATTCAAATTTGCAAGAGAAAGATACCATTTAACATAGGAATTCTAGCTAGTGTGGGCCCCATAGTCTCCATGTGTCTTCATGATCTATTGCCACTTCCGTTTTCTATTGTATTTATTTAATAAGATCAATTATTAAATATTTATCTCCTTATAATGTCTAAACATCATTTATTATCCCCTTTATTCCAAATCTCAAAGCTTCCACCCCAAACCTAGGAAACTAATGATTTTCCTCCTTGGCAATTATTTGACTTTTAGCATCCATTTGACAACTTTCATGAATATGGAAAATGTGATTTTTCCATTGTGACCCAATGCCAAATTTGGGACATTACAAATCCTCCCTTCCCAATATTGCTTGTCCTCAAGCAATTTCAAACATGGTTGTTGAAGAACCTGCTTTCTGTATGATTCTTTGAAGTTGGCACTAAGCTTCCCACTTTGAGTCTTTGAGATTCCATGAATATTTCAGAGAGAAACCACCATGCTTGCTACTGCACTACTCTGATTAACATCACCTTATTAAGTGGGGAATCCATCTCCCATACTGATTGTTTCCCAAAGAATTTGAAATCAATCAGACTAAAAACTATACCAGGGTCCCATTGCTTGCATTGCACTCCAATAATTAAGAGTGCTCTCTAACCCATAACATTTGAAAAGAGAATTCTTGGATCCCATTTTCTAGTATGCATTCTTCCAAACATCATGAGTGCATAATATATATCATCAAATTATATAAAAACATAATAAGATTGTACATCAAAAAGGTGCTTCACCAATAAATCATGAAAGTGCTTATACCTCCCAATGAGTAGATTACCATTTTCCAAGTGCATACAAGCTTCAAGTGACCAATCAAATCTGCTCCAATGACATAGGTGAGGATCCCATGTCCCACTATTCTGCTCCAAAGATATATAATATGCATCAATATAATCAGCCATGTGTTCTTTCATCCAAGGAGTGAATGAAGAACCTCCACCAAAATATGAACCAAATAATGAGCAAAGAAAACATGAAGACTTCAAGTGGATCAAAGAAGTCTCATCAATACACCCATGAATATGTATATCATCATGAAATAACAGAGGATTTTTCTTCCAACAAGAATGTTCTTCAATCACATATCTCTTCACCCAAGTGTGTGATGAAGTTCCTCCAACGTCAAATAGACTAGGCAAGGAGCAAGGAGCATAGGTGCACCCATGTAGATGTGTATAATCATAATGTAAACAAGGATTCTTCTGCAAATGTAAATAAGATGGTTCTCTAATAATTATATCATTAAAAGGAGAAATACAATGTCCATGCTCTTCATGTGGCACCATAAAAAAGAAACCTTTCACCCATACTTCATTAGGATGACTGCTGCAAAATTTAGAAGTGTAGGATGTAGGAGAAAAAACCAACTCACCCAAATGATCAGTAAGTGCAAAATTGTCATAATGTGAAGGATCCATAGGGGTAGGATTATGCAGCTCCTTCAAGAGTGTGAAACCTTTGTCATAGATTGGTTCCAATGTAGAGGAATCATGTTCTTCTTTAAAAATTGCACACCCTTCATCAAGAGACAATTCAAGTTCCTCTTCAACCACATCAAGTGTTTGGATCTCTTCAAGTACATCTTCAAATGCATTAAGTACATTCAAATTTCCAAATTTCTCATGATCCACCATGTCATGAGAATCCTCCAAACAATCTACCATTTGACAATCTGAAACATAGGAGGAAAAACAAGTGTCTTGCAACTTTTCAAGAAGTTGCTCATTTTGAATTGTGAGCTTATGAATAACTTCATTATTCTTCAAGTAGGACTCATGTAAACATTCACTAAGCTCAATGACATTTTTTCTATCAAAAAGCAAAGACATGAAATTACCTTTGATGTTGCACATTGCTCTTTGGATCTTCTCCATGTCTTCAAGGAAGGATGGCTCCTCCAAGGAAGTAGCTCTCCAACAAGAATTTGATACCAATGCTTGAGTGTCATGGAGTATGCTAAGGGCCTCTTGGATCTTCTTTTCATTCATCTTTAAGGACCCTTCAAGAAAATGAGGCTCTTGCAAATTAACATCCGCATCTTCTTCCTTCTTGCTTGGACCAACTTCATTAAGCTCAAGTGGTGATGGGAAATTTGATCTTGTTTCTTTTTCAACTGCTGCAAGGTCTTCATTTTCATGTTTAATGGAATTTTGGCTTGCAACAACATTTTGAAATCTAATCTCTATGTCACCAACATAGAGTTGTGAGCACCCATCAGTAGGTACTCCTTCATAGTTCAAGCATCCATCAGTAGATGCTCTTTGGTCCATGTCCATAGTAGAATTTGTTTCAGAATAATATTCAATAGTTTCAAGGTACTCTTCTTCCTTCTCATGTGATGTTTCCTCATCTTTTTCAAAGTCATTTGGGAGTGAATTTCGATCCTCTTCATGTAATGCCTTTTCTTCTTCATCACCCACGGAAATTTGTAGCTCCTTGGTCTCCTCCCTACTTGTGCATTGATTATTATTCCTTAATGATTTCTTATTTGAATTATTTTTTATAAATTCCTTCAACCAATCATTAAGGTCTTCACAATGAATAGTTTTATGTGCCAATTTGAATGCTTGCTTAACTTGCATGGACATATCATCACCACATGGCTTAATGAATTTATTTAATTCATCTATACCATCCATAACTTAAATACGTGCCGATACCATGCTCTGATACCACTGTAATGTCCCCTTTTTGGAATTTTATTAAAATGCCCAATTTTTCAATTTTTTCACAATTTTGGCTCTTGACTAGTTCTGATGTCTAGACCTCCAAATTGACCCAAATGCTTCCAAATTTTCTCTGAAGGTACATGACTGATAATATAACTTAAATATCATGCTCATGTATGTTTTTTGACCTCCCAATTACTTCTACAAACTTGTTTAATGTTCTGTTCAAAGTAGGAGTCTTTACTAGCAAATTGGGGCTCCAATTCCCCCTAGGTAATTGCTGGAAATGGCTTCACAAATGATCGCAAAGCCACTTGAATTTCTGAACAGAGGCTGGGTATGTGTAAGGAAACTTTTCAAAGTCTCATATGCATCATGTTTTAGTTTATACAGTCTGTTATGACTCTTTCCAAAACAACCCCCAAGTCACAATTTCGACCCTTGGGGAAAATGCACCAAATCTTCTCCCAATGCAATAAAAATGAGTAAAATGGCTTCCAATGATTAAGTACTAAACATGAGACTTGAAATGCATATTAATTACAATCCATCCATCATACATTTATCAGATATACATTCCTCCATTCGAAATTTATCAGATATACATTCCTCATTAAAACTCATTTTGACAAACAACTCTTGGGAATTTCGACTTGAAACTTTATAAGAATGAAGAACAGAGAATATTGAACTGATTCCAATCATAAATGTACAAAATTAAAGGCTCTCCCAATTCGAAATCATCAGCATTGCAATGGTTCACAACAAGATAGTGGGGAAATGGCATTATTTCTTCATTGTTCAACATTTTTACATGAATTCTTTTGGGTATTTCGACCTGAGAGTATTCTAAACATGAAATAAAGAGCATATACATCATAAAATAATATAATGAGCATTAGAATCTTCCCCAAAGAGATCAATAGTTCACCCAAAGCGCAATCCCTCCATTGGCATGAATATGGTGTGAAAACTGGAAATAGTTGAGAGAGTGCTACAATAGAAGAATCCACATTATTTCCTGTAGCTTACACCTGCAAATAAGACTCCATTAAATCTCCATGAAATACCTAAGTGGTCTTTCCAAACACCAACTAGGATGGGAATCTTTCACCCTCGAAATTGGCTTAAGCAAGAAAACTAGTCATCCACTAGCTCTCACAATTCACAAATGACAATTTCACAAATGAGCAAAAGCCTCTTTTCATGGCTGATACCCATATTTTATAAACATTATTGGTATTCTAAGGTTCCAAATCCATCCATAAACCAAAGCCAAGTCGAATTGGTGTGGCTGCTCATGCTATGCCATGTGGCCTCTCTCTTCACCTTCCATCTTCTCCCAAATTTGAGTAGGAGCCTCTTGGCCTTCCCCAACTCCCAATTTCAACCTCCAAGATGCTCTATTCAGGCCTGACATGTCAATATGTCAGCCTTCAGATCTGACTTGGGTCATAACTGTCATAGAATCTCCATCATTGGTGTCATAGCTGTCATAAATGTAAGGGGAATCTAGCCAAGTGTCCATGAAACTCCCATTTGGCTCTTCCTCTCCCATGTAAGTTACAATTCATCCCAAATTCAACCTATGAAGTATATGGACAAGTATATTAACATTATAATCCATACAAAAACATTATACTTCCCATATATTCAAATTTGCAAGAGAAAGATACCATTTAACATAGGAATTCTAGCTAGTGTGGGCCCCATAGTCTCCATGTGTCTTCATGCTCTATTGCCACTTCCGTTTTCTCTTGTATTTATTTAATAAGATCAATTATTAAATATTTATCCCCTTATAATGTCTAAAATCATTTATTATCCCCCTTATTCCAAATCTCAAAGCTTCCACCCCCAACCTAGGAAACTAGTGATTTTCCTCCTTGGCAATTATTTGACTTTTAGCATCCATTTGACAACTTTCATGAATATGGAAAATGTGATTTGGCCATTGTGACCCAATGCCAAATTTGGGAGATTACATAATTTTGAGCTCTCTTAGAGACAACTGTCCCCTAGTTATTGGAATATCATCACTAGAGGTTGGCACGTCGTTATCCATGTCTTGTAACTCACCCTCTTGTGTTCCTTCTTGCTTGGCATTTTCCTCTCGCTCCTTATTGGATAGATCTTTTTCACTGGCTTCCTCTTCGGATTTTTTATGTTCCTGGAATTTGGCCTCATATTCTAATATGTTTATTATGTCGCTCTCCCCCCCCCCTTGTGGACTCATCCATTTCTCCGTGGGTCATTTATTTTGTGGCTTCTTTGCTAGAAGAAGACTCTTTGGCACCTTTCAAAAGATCTTCTTTTCTGGATTTCTCGTTGGATTTTTTTTGTTCCTATATTTTCAAGATTTTGGCCTTATGTTGTCTCCTTTTTATGATTTCATTGTCCCCCCCGTCTAGAATCGTGTGTTGCTCCCTAGGCCTTTCTCTGTGAGTAATTTCCTTTGTGGCTTCTTTGCTAGAAGAATCTTCTTTGGCACAGTGGAAAAGATATTTTGCATTGGCTTCCATGTTGTCTTTATTTTGTTCCTATAGTTTTTGGACTTTGGCCTCGTGTTCTCTTTTGTTCATTTTTTCATTTCCCCCGCCACCTAGACTCAATCATTACTCCTAGGCCTTTCCCCATGAACCATATCTTATGTGGATTCTTTGATCGAATAAGATCCTTTGGCACCTTTCCTTTTATCGATTTTCTTGTCCAATTCTTCCAAGGTAAGTACTCATCTGTATATTTCCACCTCTGGATCTTGCTCGTGTGCGTAAGACCAAGTATATGTGACGACAACACAATAGTTCTGCACCATACCCTTGCGATCATTTCTCTTGTATAGTGCAAACCCAAAATGATATCTCTCTAAATCATGAGTTAATTCAAGGGCCTCCTTCAACTTTCCAAACCTGTAATCTCCAATTACAACTAGAAGGGGTGGCCATGACGCTTTCTTGTTCTTATTGAGTTCATACCTTATACTGTTATAGCTGATTTTACCACACATGGTAGATCACACATTTATGGCCTTCCCTATCCCTCTATAGACTCTTTGGACCCCATGGACCATTTTTGTACCTTTGATGTTACCATGATCATCCCTAAAAACACCTGTTATTTGCCATACACGAATTTTAAACCCATTCTCGTGTATATACGCAGATATAACCCTTAAACCCGCGTACATCAGGATGTGTGCAAAAGGCCAAATATTTTGGAGTTTTCCTTGATGTGGATCTAAGTCACTTGTCTCTTGGCCTTCCATATGCCTCAAGATCGCTCGAATTTGACCTTCCATTACCCCATTGAAGCATTATATAAGGAACCCTTTGGATACATTGAAGGAAGGTGAATTGAAGAGCAAGAAAACTATAGTCCAT
Organism: Pseudotsuga menziesii; assembly: GCA_001517045.1. Classification (NCBI taxonomy): domain Eukaryota; kingdom Viridiplantae; phylum Streptophyta; class Pinopsida; order Pinales; family Pinaceae; genus Pseudotsuga; species Pseudotsuga menziesii. The sequence goes on from LPNX011049720.1 coordinate 32,298, forward strand.
TGTATAATTGAAGAGCAAGAAAACCTATTATTATATCTACGGAATCTTTGCATAATTCCCAAATTCTTGTCCATTTTCCTACCCGGGTGTGATCCACACTTCTCATCATCGGCTTCCTTGTGTATTTTTTCCTTGTAGCTTCTTTCCACCACTCCTTTCTCCCCGCAATCATTATCCAAACCATATTTGCTCCCATTGCTACATTCATCAACCATTCTTCCCTAATTCCAAGCCCGCCATTTATCTTTGGGCATTTTACTATGTTCCAATTTGTTAAATGGAACTTCTTCCCTTATGTATTTCCTCCCTGCCAAAGGAATCTCCTAATTTCCTCGCCTATGCTATTCATTACCATTTTGGGGGCCAAGAGGATTGTGCTATTAAAAATGGGGAGAGAGGAGAGGATGGACTTGATAAGGGTTACCTTCCCCGCGAAAATAAGCCACCTTGTTCCCCAAGGCTAGATTATATTCTTGATTTTTTGTATAATTGGACTCCACGTCTTGGAGTTTGCATTTTTCTTTGTTAGTGGGACACCAATATATCTCAATGAAATGCATTCCACCTCTAACTTGCACCTCAAGACCATGGAAATATCCCTTAGTTATTTTGGATTGCAGTTCCATCCATACACGCAGGTCTTCTTTGAATTTGCTTTCCCCCCTGTTGTTGAAAGAAAGAGGTCCAGGTCATGTTTGAAACGCTTAGAAAAGTTAACTGAAACGCTTACTTGTCAATTTTATTAACAATGCGTTCTTTTTATTTATATTTAAACTAAGCCTTTACACAATATTTGTATTTATTCACTCCAAATCATTTAAGTCAAATAGCCAATTAATTATAATCTTATGAATTTATGATATACAACTATTTATAATATTTACATATTTTACCATAATCCCATGCTACTAGGTATTCAACACTTGATACAGATGTTGAGGTGAGAACGATTGTATAAAGAAATATTTTCTTTCAAGCCAAACATGTGCCTTTTTATGTATGATAATACTTACCAAGTTAATGTTCCAAAGGATAAACCCTCCTGCAAACAAATGTAGGCAATCAATTGAATCCTCCAACTCATGTGAGTATCTTGCTTAAACATATACTGACCATCTAGTCATAAACACGCTACTCTGTTGATCAATAAAAAGGTAGATCATTTTTTTTGGGTGGTGGATCTTCTTGTACCAAACGATCTCCCTCTATCCGCTAGGATGATTATCAACTTTACGACCTAGTCTTCAAACAAGATCAACAATATCAAAATTATAATCACCTTCTTATCTGGTGATTTAAAATCATAACAACATCAATATTAATAATAGAATACAAATTTTCAGTTAATCATATTAGAAGTTAGTTTTTGGAGATAACTATGTGATAATTTTTGTGCCTGACGTTTTGAGTGGATACTTCACTCATCTTCAATAAACACATAAAATTTTAAGAGTCCTTTTACGTGTGTTCCCTAGAGATGGGTAGAGTTTCCACTCAAAACATCGAACACAAAAATTCTTACACAGTTTTCTCCATAAATCAACTTCAAGCACCAATATTATTCTAAATCAAATCATGTAAGGATATATCAATCTATCTATCATATGTTGATGTGAGAATGAGTGTATATAGCAAGGGGTTTGCTTCACTTGCTCTTTTTTTTGACATATTCAGTTGGATTACCTCTCTATAATTCCCCAATCTAGGATTCAATAGAATACTCTTCTACATATTATTCACCATGATCTCTTGTCAATATCCTATAAAATAAATCATATATGTTTCTGAGTATTTCGTCACCATGATCTCTTTCCAATAAGATAAATCATTCTCCCCATGTTCTTGGATGCTAAATACCTACCAAACAAAGGCGGTGTTTGACACCACATACACCATATGCCTTAGGCTTTGAGATTTTCCTCCATTGTACTGTAGGTACTCTTAATTCCTTTTTCCCTACCCAATGGAACTTGTAACTCATATTCCTTATTTCATTAATTATATATTTGTAAATAGTGGCCATTAATACCCAATAGATTATGATAACTTCTAATGCATATTGAATCAAGCAAACCTTTCTCCAAGGGATAACCACATGTTACACCATGCTTTGATTATTGTCTCTATCTTTGCAAGCCACTTACAATCTTTCACTCCATAGTTGAATTTGGAATTATAATAGAAGGAACATATTTAATATCTTTATCAAGTGGAGGGATTTTGTAGAGGATCATTCATGCCAAGGCTTTACCTTAGTCATAAAGATGGGAAATTATGCACACTTAATTTCATTTGAATTGCTAAGTAAAACAAAACAACTTTATATGGCAATCAAAGGATTCTGAATCAACAACAATGTCATAACAAAATAGGATAACATCATCAATGAAAATGAGGTGTTACAATGTCTAATTACTAGCTATTTGGAGTTCATCTTCCCTCTTTATGTGATCTAATTATATAGAGGGACTCTTTGAGACTAGAATTAAAATCAAGGAGACAAAGAAAAAGCCATACCTAACTCCTCTTGAGGAATTAAAAAAATTTCAAGCAAATCCATTAATTAAAATAATAAAAGATATAGATGATAGGTAGAATTCTATCCAATTAAAAAAATCAGATTTTAAAATCATCATGAATATGCAACAAACTTATATATAGCCTACTTGCTATCATGGACCTTCGATAGTTTGTCATTGTCAATGAAGGATAGATATTTTATCTTATTTATTGAGTTCATGACCTCGGGATAAATTCCCACTACCTCATGAATTTGTCTTCCACTTAGAAAACTAAATTGTTCCTTAGAGATAACTTCTAACAATATGGTATTGTGTTTGTAAAAATGACTTTAGCAATGATCTTGCAAATGGAATGGAATAAAGAGATAGGCTTAAAGACCTCAAAGGATGTAGGATAATTGTTCTTTGGAATTACTACCAAGAAAGTGGACTCATAGATTCCAAGGATAGCCCCATTCTTTTTAGATTATTTAACAAATGTAAATAGATTAGATTCATAGAAGTCATAGAATCTCATGTAGAAATAAGTAGGCAACCCATTAGGGTTTTGTCTCTTATCCCTTTGGAAGGATTGAACCACCAATTTTAATTCTTTTGTGATTTTCTCCATTAGATTATTGCTCATCCCATTATATACAAAATTGGGAAAGGAGGAAAGGGTTTCATCATAGATTTTCTTAGAAGACAAGAATTGTGTTGATTTTGAAACCTATCAACCAAAAAATACATTATTTGCAACC
>LPNX011049720.1:35967-105125 GCA_001517045.1 Pseudotsuga menziesii
TACTAGTTTCATGTAATAAGGGACTTGTCATTTTCCTTAGTGACTTGAATTTTGAGTTAATGTTTTTTTTTCTTATTTTTTAATATAAACAAGGCTTTACCCCTCATTTTCATTACTTATTATTTTATCAATACAATCAATGAGGTTCCTTGGGTGTGTAATTTCCCCCACTATTTTTTGCCTCTATCTCTATGTTGATATTATATTTAAGTTTTGGCTACATCAATAGTTGTACTATTAGTTCCATTTTGGGTACACGAACATTGCAAGTTGATACCAAAGTTAATCGATTTTTACTCTTGTTGTGAGGTTAAAAAATGTCAAAATATGACTAAGGTAGTGTTAAATTAAAGACTTTTAAATTTTGAAAACTAAATGAAGAAAACAATATAGTTATGAACCCTAAGCAAAAGGAGGATGGAACCTAAGCCACACACCTCAACCCACAACCCTTAAATATTTGAGGAGGATATAAATCCTTGGAGATGGGATGTAAGATCCTTTCAACCTCATCAACGACAAAAAAAATTCCCATAAACCTACTTTCAACCTTCAAATGAAGATCCCATAGTATGAATTTGGAAATGAATTGGAAGTTCACACGCGACTAAGAAAGATCAAGCAAGATTAATTGTAAAATGGATTTACAACTAGTGGGATAAGTTAAATAAGACTCTATAACATTATGATCATGCATCACATACATGGAATAAGAGATTGATTGGTGTAAACACTAAAGGGGACTTCAGAAATCTCATAGACAAATTAAAGACCATAATTAGGATGAATTTTGTGAAGTTCAATGCATGCACTTGTTCTAGCAAGACATTAGTGAGACACGATAGTCAAACAAATATGTTAACAAGTCCTAAGTCTTGAAATTAAAAAAACAAACTCTTTGCATATGAAGAGAAAGGGAAAGTAGAAATGTTAGGATAGATATTAAGTCAAACCACTAAAGGTGGTAATGTTAGAAGAAAATTTGAAAAAAATATGGATTTGTTTCTTATTGAAGGAGGGACGTACTCTTATGAAAATGAGATTGATAGAGACAACGAAGTGCCATTGAGATACATGCATTATGTGAAGAACTGAGAACCAAACCCACTTGCTAAGTTGGACACCAATGTTTGTATCAATGGGAGAACATAACAAATTGCTCCATCTAGTTTACATGGGTTGGGGATCATCTCAATGGATATGTAACGTTCCATATAACTACGAAGTTGAATTTATAGACTATGTTGGTCCAATGTACAATTATAAATGTTGGTTATGGTTGACCTTGTATCTACCAAGTATGCACATATATGGAATTTGTGCAAATTGTAACAAAATGAAAGAAAAAAATCAATCAAAAAATTTTTTTTTTTAAATTTAAAAAAAAAAAAAAAATATATATATATATATATATATATATATATATATATGGAAGACCCAAATATTTTGAAAACAATGTAGGGTTTATAAATAGTTCATTCCCTAGAAGCACTAACAAGCTACCCGATTGTGTGTTTGAGAGGCATGGTGGAAATAAAGTTGTGGTTGTGTAATAAATCAATAGTGGCAAGGATGGAGTTGTTGATTTTTTACAATTTAAGTAGAACTAAGGAAATGGGTAAATTTTGTTTTACAACTTATATACATTGTGTTTGAATCTGATAATTTGCAATAGCTTTACCTTATACATTTTTTATTAGCATAACATATCCTCATTCTATATGTTGCATATTAAAAAATATCTTTTGTGTAATAAGCGATATTTGCAACGATTTTGTACTTGCACATCAGAAGAAAAAACAAAATTATGTCAAGTTGTTAATGGAAAAACTCAATCAATGTGAACAAAGATTGTTTCCCTAGTCTAAATGGTTAGATCTAGAACCAAACATAACATAATGAAAACTTTTTCCTATATTTATTAAATCACTTGAATGTAAAGAATCTATACCTCTTTATGAACACTCCTTATTGGCTTCAAGCTTTTGCAATCTTGTTGATGAAGAGATAACCTGCAAAAGGTTCAAAGAAAACAAGAAACAAACATAAACTACAAGATAATCTAATAGATCTAAGCAATTGACCAAGGATAATTACTAGAAATAAAATTAGACATCATTTATGGAAAAAGAAATCATAACTATATTAACAATAAGAAGGGGAAAATTAAAACCATGAAGCCTTGGTGTTGTGCTTCTTCCAACTAGCCTTTTGCCTCAAGATCTCAACCTTTGCCTCTCAATTCTAGAAATATTTCAACAGCATATGGGTGCTTTCTTGGTCCATCAACCATGAGGGTGAGCTTTTATTTATAGGCCAAAAGGGATGAAGGGAGTTAAGGATTACTTGGAAAAGGCTAAGGGATCATCCCTAGAGGTTAGGAGTTCAATTGCCACCTATTCTGATTTGTTGGGATAAGCCTCCACGAGGGCTTTCTTCTAGAAGGCTCTTGATCCTTCTTTTTTTCCTTTTTAACGGGCGCCAATGCACTTTGTATACAAGCAACCAGCGTCAGGAAGGGGCGACGCTCTTTGTACAAAAGCAAGAAGTGTCGTCAACGCTTGTTGTATATGTGCAACCTACGTCAGCCATGTTTGACGCCTATTGTCATAAGGCAGGGTGCATCAGGATTGATAGAAATGGATTTCCAAAAGAAAAAAACTCTTCTCAAGTCTTTTGGCACAAATACTTCCAGGAATTTTAGGAAAGTACACATCATACTATCATAAAGATGACAAGATTTTAGTGTAACACGAGCCATCATGAATGAGTTTTACCATATTCTTATTGTGCAGATTGTCATGCTTATGATTTTTATGTTGATTTAATGCATCTTCTGATTGTTATAATTCACCATGAGGAATGGGAGCATAAAACCAATATAATTCTAGACATGATCTTGAGTTTCATATGCACTAGTGCATTCATCATGTCTAGACCTATCAAGTCCACCAATATAATTCTTAACAGCGTCCTTGATACCAACTTTCCTATCAACTACAATTGGAAGAGAAAGCTTGGAAAATAAATGTTTGTGGCTAAGTGAACTATAGGTTCCTGTGACATCATTTTAAGCTAGCTACTCAAACCAAAGTAGAAATGTATTTTTCATCCATTGATATAAAGGATTTTGAAGATGCACCCTTGAATCATGTGCTAGATGACAAAGAATATGATTGGTCATTGGGGTACACATTGGTATTCCAAGCAAGTATTTTTAAAATGACTTGTACCACATATAGTTCGTTATGTCTTATGAAGCTTCTAAAAATTGTGTTCCTTAAGCATCCTATAAAAAACGTTATAGCGAAAATGGCTCTTATACCAAATGTTATGCACCAAATTCTCAAAATAGCATAAAATAGAAAGAAAGAGTAACCCAACGCCTTGAAAAGAAAAAAAAGAGATGAATAAGAAGCCCCTTCAAGAGGGGAACCTCCTTATCCATTGTTTAAACACATAAAACAAGGTTTTCATGATATATATATGTAAAAGACAAACTACAATTACAATCAAGGTTCTAGCCTACCAATAAAGACAATATTATTTTTTAAACAAAAACTGTAAACTATTTCATTATATAAAAAAGTTGTGCACAACCATACATTACAAAGGCAAAATATTAGTCTATATCCAGATTTTATCAACATTAAGATGACTATAACTAGAACTATTTGTAATTTGCAAAAGTTCTTGGTTTTCTTCCTATACTTCACCATATTAGAGGAGAGATAGGCCCTTACATAAAAAAAAACACAAAAAAACATCTATTAAAAAGCTGGATTGGGAGCATATCTACCTCTTTTTCTTGCCTTCCAAACCATGAACAGGTTTAGATACCGACATTTCTTCCATTGGACAAGCTTTGTCAGCCAACGTCTCTTGGCACACTATGTCATATTGACCAATTTCATCACGTCCTCTGAGATCTTTTCCACCTTGCCCGTGAGTTCCTTAAATCTGAGAATCTTGGCATGATAATTGGTTTTAACACATACCCTATGTTTGTGGCTATCTCTTGGTTCTGCTTGAGCCCACTGCAAACTGCTTCGTAAACCCTTCTCGGATGAATTTTAAAATCTTCAAAACCAACCTTTAGACTGACAAGACTCGCAAGCCATCCACTAGTTGTGTTCTTCTCCATCTCTTGCAAAGAAACAACACCAATTGAACATGAAGGAAAGGATTCAAGCAAGCCATGAAGTTTCTTCTCCTCTGCTTCTTCACAATCCCCCCACTCAACTTTTGCCAACAGAATGAGGCCGATGTGACCGCTTCTCTATTGATTATCTACCTAACCTTCCATTTCGCATGCAGGAGCAACATAAGCAAGGACCAGGAGCAAATGAGCCTTTACATCAGCGTTAATGCACTGAAAAACAATCGATCTATACAAATACTGCATCAAGCCACGTGTCTTTATTATCCCTTTGATTAAAGGTCTATTAATTCAAATTTTTTAATGCTTCCTTAGACCCCTAACACTTTCATTAATGTTGTGTCTTGAATCCTTCTTAATGGTTTTCTCAAGGAACATGATGATCCTTCGATTCTCCATTAACATAAACAACTAGTCCTTGTTTCAACCTTACTCCCTTGTTGGCAAGATGGTCAGCCATTTCATTATTTTCCCATAGGATATGGTAAAACTTATTTCTATGGGAGTGTTGAGGTGAGAAATTCTATTGAAAATTCTTTTACATCTAGTGATGCCCTTGTCATACCCAAGCCGCATCTTCTAAATCACATGCTTTGAGTCTCCTATTATTATTATTTTTCTTATGCCTAAATTGACAATGAGTTCAAAACCATGAAAAAACGACATCCACTCTGTTAAACACACTAGCTCACCGAGAGGGGGGGGTGAATTGGTGAGCTTGGACTTACTTCAATTTTCACTTCTTCAAGCTCTATAACTTAAGTCATCATTTCACATTCAACTCAACATCATATTCATCAATGGACTATGCATCAATAATCAATTTATTCATCAAATAAAAAACATAATCATCAACACATTGCACAAGAGACACAAGATATAATGTTTGTAATATTTTTGTATTTCAACGGCTGCAACCGTGAGGTAAATCAGGACCTACTGAATCAGAAGCACCTACTTCAATCCAAGACTCTGTTTGGTCTTTTCTTAGATCCTACTAAGAAAATAGTATCAAGACCCAGCTTGCAAATACAAGTACATATATGTCGCATTACATTCCATACATCACAATGTCATCAATTCATCATTACAACTCTTGTTCTTCAATCTCATATCAACGTTCTTCCTGTAGGTTCATCTTCAACACCTCATAAAATTCATGTCATTGTTGTCACCATATTTCTGTTCATGCATCATATCTTCATCATTCTACTTGTCTCTTTTACCAACTCTGTCAAGCACTTGTCCACTTTTGTCATTGTATGTTAGTCATCTAGGGTTTATTGTTTATTAGCACTGATCAAATCCTCTACTCATGCCTTCATGTGACGTCATCTTAAGCATTCTATGTTGTAGCTTCCTGAGTTAATTGTTGAGGTATACTTCACTGCTTCCAGATGTCTTGGAATAGCAAGAGATTAAGATAATCAAAAGAGGTTCATAATCTTCGCAAGGAGTTGTTACAGTCCACAGAAGACTCAAGCATTTGATGTTGATTATGCCAGGCTATAGCCCGAAATCTAACCCCAAAAACATAGCTTGAACATATACAAAACATATGCTGTTGAATTGATGCCCTAGACAGAGATATACTGCTCCTGTCTTACCCACAAATATGTTGCTTATTAACAGTCTCGAAATCAGAGAAAAAAAGGCTTTACTTCTGCTGCAAAAATCAAAGATAAAAGTTGTTGTTCCACCCACAATTCCTCAGTTTGCTGCCCACGAAATTTCACTTGTCTGCTACCCCAAACTAATCCGAAATTGCAAAGCTATCTCAAGCAAGTATACCCAAAAAAAAAAATCGTTGGCTCTATTTATACTATTTTTCCATATGTATTTTTTTTATTGGAGCCGACTTGTAATAAATATAATTGAATTAATTCTTATGCTGAGCCGACTTCCAATTCTCTTCGCTGGCCGACTTGTCTCAATTATTTTTGTTTTATCATTTAATAAGTTTAAATGATATTTCACCATGTCACCAATTATTGCCATGTTACCATTAATAAATTTAAATGATATTTAAATGTCTCAATTATTGCCATGTCACCATGTCATCCAAGTCGTGTGCATTGTCCACACTATCTTTATCTAGGGTATTAGGGCCATCTCCAATTGACCACGGAATGGGTCAATTAGCTCATTAGGTGGTCCAGTGCCCACATTAAAATTCCTTGTGCTTTGTCATCGTTTGCCATCATCAATTTGACCTTTGTCATTAATGTTGTCATCAATGACAATCATAGACAACCATATTCATCACACTCTGTGTCATTGTTGGACTTAATTCTCAATCCCCAAGCAAAGGAATCAACTAGATTTTATGTGGGATCAAACAATATCATGCATGCACAATAAAGACAATATTAATATAATAATAAAAATGTAATTTCACAATATGTAGGGCATTAGAGTGAATTGGGATTTTCTCAGTTTTACCTAGATAGGGTTTTGAAGAGCTAGAGGATTTTTGTACTAACCCTATGATAAGGCTATGATATACACAAATTTCATCTTTATATTAATGATGTTTCTAGCTATTCAATAATTGTGTAAATTGCGGATTGATGTTCATCCATATATATTTTTTCTGGATTGTAATTTCAAGAACTGCATTTCTAATTTTGCAGAAGTTTTTTTTCACTAGGGGAATCGACGACTGGAGATTGTGTTGGTACTCGCGTAACACAAGGTCCAGGGATCCAATCCTGCTACCACTATACACCTAGCTGCATCCACAAAGTCCAAACCATGGCGCACAAGTAAGTTTGGGGGGGATTTGAACATTAGACTCCCATTTACAACATTTCAACTTTAGCACTTGCTTTGCCCTATGATAAGGCTGGGTTGGTACTCGCATGACACAAAGTCTAGGGATCCAATCCAGCGACCACTCTACGCATAGGTGCATCCATAGAGTCTGAATCATGGCGCACAGATAAGTTTGGGGGGGGGATTTGAACATCAGACCTTCCATTTGAAACAACATTTCAACTTTACCACTTGCTCTGCCCTATGATAAGGCTATGATATACACAAATTTCATGTTTGTATTAATGATGTTTCTAGCTATTCAATAATTGTGTAAATTGTGGATTGATTTTCATCCATATATATTCTTTCCGGATTGTAATTTCCAACGCTGCGTCTTTCAAATTTTGCGTAAGATTTTTTTACGCGAGGAATCGATAACTGGGGACTAGGTTGGTACTCGCGTGACACAAGGTCCAGGGATCCAATCCCGCTACCACTATACGCCTAGGTGCATCCACAGTGTCTGAACCATGGCACACATGTAAGTTTGGAGAGTATTTGTACATCAGACCTTCCATTTGCAACCATTTACAACATTTCAATTTTACCACTTGTTCTGCCCTATGATAAGGCTATGATATACACAAATTTCATCTTTATATTAATGATGTTTCTAGCTATTCAATAATTGTGTAAATTGTAGATTGCTCCATAGTTATATTTTTTTAATGAAAACCTGATTGCTTCATATTTATTTAATACCTGATCCTGCTCCATGTTTATTTAATATCTGATATTTTTTTATCAATTTGTGCTAGGTAAATCAATTTAACACAAGTTTAAGCTAGTGCATTTCAGAAAATAGCTACACAAATGATGAGAAGAATCAAAACACATCTACTTCATATTAAGACTTATTAAAAGAGGTTGGAAGTCATAAAAATGTCGAATAGAAGAGAGGAAGATTAAATTTCTTTTAATGGCTACTAAATCTCAACACTTACAATGGCATTGTATTTTCATGTACAGCATATATACAATCTAATTAGTTCTAGACGTTTTAATCCAAATCGCTATTTTTAAAATGTGCACTCAAACATTAAAAGCAATTCGCTAACAAATAATTATAAATACATACTGCTAAAAACACTACAAAAGAGGTAGAGCAAGTGGAATAGTGAACGAGTGATCATAATTTTCTAATTTGGTATATATTGATGACCCTGTGTATCGTATTCTGTGTGAACATGCATCATAAAATACTATATTGAAATGGCCCAGAAAATCACTCTAAGCCACTTCTTCCCTTTACACAATAACTACAGCTTGATCAAAATTTAGAAATAACAAACCCACATGGTTGGATAAGCTTTACTTCTTGCTCATGCTAACATACATTTAAAATAGGTTACATGGGGGATTTCCAAAACTCAAAAGTAGTCAGACGCTTTTGATGGGTTGAAATTTGTAGTAGCTATAAGTCTGAAGTTTGACACAAATTTCCCTTCAAAATGCAAGATCTAGAAGAAAGGACGTCTTGACTTTGAATTGGGGTAACAAAGGATGTGAATTCCTAATCCTAGTAAAATGCTCATCAGCACAATAATGAAAGCTTATGAAATATATTATATGTAATATATTCCAAATATTATAATATCATATGCCAACTGGATTTATATCCATGTATTTCTGTTTAGCAGACTTGAATACTCGATGACAAGCTCTAATTCAATGAACTGGAAATTTGCTCAAATACAAAGACCTGACAATCAAACCCCAAAAGTAGTTTTCCAGGGATGTAGCATTGACTAATTAAAGAGTTGTGGTCATTGATGCAAGAATCACTCTTGTTTAATGAGTGGTCATTTAAATGTACTTTATTGTATAGTTTCTTGGGATTTAATTTGGAGAATTTTCTTCAATTTCAATCTATAATGGAGTTTTTCCATGTAAAGGCCTCCATGAAAGTAATTTAAAGAGTAGCCCGCTAGGTTTATCCTTGCTGTAAATACATATTACCAGCACCATAATTTACAGTTTTTAAAATGAGAATTGATTAAAACTCATGAGATATTTAATATTTCCAAAATGTACCTGAACATAATGTGCATATTCGAGATTGCAAACACAACAATCAATCCACCACCCCCTCTACGGATGAAACAAGCTTATCCAAGTATAACAAGCATCCAGATCCTCATTATGAGACCATATATATTATGAGACCACATGAAATTTCCTGCCATCCTCAGGTCCTCAATATGTAACTGCTTACATGATTACATCACATATATAACATATATAACATATATAACCTGCATATGTTATTACATCACATATTGAATATCCTATTTACTCCTGAATCTCATACAACAGTTTTTATTTGTAGAGAACACATGCAAATTAAAATGCCACCTCGTTTCTAAAGGGTATAATACTACTCACATGCAACTAATTTATTACTATAATATGTGCACATGATAAAGAGATAACCATCTGTGTGTCCATCAAAATGCAATCAGCATTGCTGCTTTAGAAACTGGTTAACATACGTTTTCCTGCCACAATATTAAAAAAAGGACAACAATTGAATGAGTAAACATCAAATGACCAGCCGTTTATTAATAATCCTATTAGCTTCAATTATATTAAAGATCGAGCATGATTTGAAAAGATGCAGAAAAAGATGTATGCTTCATGGAAGCATGTTATGTAGAAAAAGAAGAGATCAATATGATGAGAAGAAATTTCCAGGACAACATTGAGAGATCCAGTTTAATGTCATTATTTTGCATCAATATACCTTTGAGTAAAATCTAGCTAAGAGAGTAAAAAGAGAAATAAAACCACATGAAAATAGGTACCTGATATTTAATGTTACACCGTATCCAAGTGTAATCAGGTAGCCCGAATCCGGGTTAAGGAGGAAGATGTTCCATCTTCAGAATAATAATGTATAAATATATAATAATTGAATGGATGCCTGATTACAATGGATATGGCCACCTTAAATATGGCTTGGCCATCAAATATTGAAGAGACATTCCTCTTCATAACTATATTTAATAATTAATTACTATAACTAATGGTTATAACCTATTTATTTACTATTTTATTGTTGTAACATTTAATGTGACATTGTCTCGTGTGATTTGTCTCAATAAACAATCACATAGCTACCAAGACAAGGAGCTTTGGTTCAAATTAGTAAGTTAACAGACTTACCTAGCCAAATTGTCATCATATGGACGATTGTATGCTGTCCACACTGGTTCACCTTGGAAGAGCCTGATAACCTGGAATGGAGAAGTCATATAAAGATAACTATAATGTAACATCTCCCAATTAAGTTTGAACAACTTTGAGCTTATTACCTACCATGACCTTAGTGAAAGAAAGTATAAAAGAATAGCATTTACCTTAATATAATTACTTGTATCAAGAGTAAATCGATGGTAGATTCCTGCTGGCAAGACAATCATATCCCCCTTCTTAATCCATATGCGTATCCATTGGTCATCTTTATCTCTTACATCAAAATAGCCTGTACAAAAACATCATTTAAGAATTCTATGCTGAGATGATAGATGTGACTAAAAGATTAAAATATAAAAAAAATCCCAAGAAGTGAGCTCAACCAGTTGTTGCCAATATTGCTGGGCATTGAGTTAGTTCCATGCCAGCCGCTGCTCAGTTTGAACCCCCTGGGATAGACACACTAGTCTACATCAACAAGTTCACTAGACATGTCATCAACGAATGTGGGGAAGCATGCCTGGGTTTCCCCACAAGGATTTCCTTGGTTAAAAAATGTTTTTAAAAGGATTTAAAAAACATTGAGAGGGTTCCCTTTTTAAACCTATGAACAGCACTCCATATAGAATAGACTGATTCTTGTATTATTATTTGAAACACATCCAAGAAACATGAAAATTTGTCATGATTTAATGTTTCTAACAATTATTGATATTTAAGGGGTGGGAGATTTAATGACATGCAGGCAACATCAGCTCCAGACAGCAGTGATGTTTTGCTGGGACTGCAGAGCAAAGGGTTGGGATGCCTGGTATTTCAGTCTGCTTTTACATCAAATTGAGCAGCCACATGCAGGATTCTACTATTCCTGATTATGGTGGATCTCCAGCTACCCTAAATTTAGTTTTCCTTGATCTGCAAAAGGAGCAGCCCTTGTGGTTGATCGTTTGGAAAGGATGTAACTATTTTTTGTGCACCCATTTTCAGCGCAAGTATTTTCTTCTAAATTTCAATAGCAAAAGCATATGATAGGCTGACCAGTACCACCAATCCTAACCCAGCCAAGATGATAGGACCCATATATGACTGCATACTTCCCATAGTTGACTGTTGTATGACTTGTGAGTACTCATGATCATGCATAATATGGTGTTTAGCCAAGTACTTGGTTCTGTATTCTCCATACTCACATTGGCAGAGAATTGGGCAGTCAATAGCCACTATACTTGCAACGTTCGGTCAATGCTCACCGAGTATGCAGAGTATCCCTATTCAATACTCATTTACTCATAAGTATTTTTTCCTACATAAAAAATGAAATGTTTTCCACATTTTCAAACCAAGTAGGTTGAGTACACCAAATCACCTGCCTCAACAAATATGAGGATGGTTCGAGTATGGTAACTATGCATACTTGTGGAGGAAGATTGAGAGTCTTAATAAATTCTTGAGAGAAAAATCTTTTAAATGCCATTATTTATGGTTAATTTAGCCAATCAATTTTTAATCTGACAATCATGTAAAGAAAGCTTCTCTAGTCGAGGCAAGACACTTTGTAGTCATCACCACCAAGTGAGGATTAAGAGTGCTAAGATTGTACACTTCAAGTCTTTGGTTGCTGCTCCATGATAAATCCTTGGCTACATTGGCTTTGTTTGAGAAAATCTTCATCAGAATGACCATAAGGAAGACGAACCAGAAGAAGATAAGGAGTTCGAAGGCAGTCTAAGGAAGGAAGGAGGCCCAAAGATTCAAGAGAAGGAAAAAGAAAAAGAATTCTTTCCTGCCCCACAACTACAACCTTATATAGAAGTAAGATCGGAGGCTTCGCAGAGTACAGGAGGATCAGTAACAAGGTCTAGATCCAAAGTGCAATGGGAGGAAACTTCTAAAAGCAAGGAGGAAGAGATAGAACCACAAGTAAAAAATGGAAGAAAACTGAACAAAACATTAAGGGATATGGAAGCAGCTACAGAGAAGGCAGCAGGAAAGCAAACCAGTTTGGACCAGCACCTTAGAGTCATCACATTGGGAAGGAAACCGCAAGGAAATACAAAGGAGAAGAAGGATATGATCCTGCCGTCCACTCCAAAGAAATAATGAAAATAGTCTCCTGGAACTGTAGAGGACTAGGTGGAAATAAAAAAATGGAAGCAATTAAAAGAATAAAAAACCTAAAATCCGCAACAGTATTACTGATCCAGGAGACTAAAATGACTGAGTCAAACAGCATAAACTTAATGAACAAACTATGGCCAAAAGGAGAAGGGATAGTAGTTAGTGCGGTAGGAGCTTCGAGAGGGAATCTCGCATGGTAGGATAAAACCATTTTCAAATGCAAATCCTACGCTGAGAATCAAAACCGGTTATTTGTGGAAATAGAAGAATTGGACAAAAAGGAAGAATTGGGTTGGGAATATCTATGGCCCAACGCTTCATAGGAAAAAAGGAGAATTTTGGAACTCATTGGAATCACAAAGGGAGGGGAAAAGACAGGCAGATTGCATCATAGCAGGGGATTTCAATGTTACTATCTCAACAGAAGAAAGAAGGGTGTGGGTCCAAAGTGCGTGACGCCTTCGAAGAAAGATTAGAAAATCTCATCGTATCCTGGAACTTGATAAACATCAAGCCAAAGAAAGGAAAATACACTCGGAATAATAAAAGTACCGAACTGGGCCATATTGCAGCTAGGCTTGACAAGTTTTTGGTACGTTCTTCTTTCCTTAATAAACCTCTCTCTCGAGTCAAAAATGTTGCCTTCATCAATATTTGACATAGGCCCATTTCATTATTTTTTGTCGCGATTGGGAACTTGGGTCCTACACCCTTCCGATCTAATCCAGTATGGTTGAAGTTAGAAGGTGTTGTGGATATTATCAAAATATCCTGGAGCATCTTTGTATCAAGATCCCCAGGCTTTATATGGGAATCCAAAATCAAGAATGTAAAAGGAGCGCTAAAGAAGTGGTCAAAGTAACAATATCAAGACCCAAACAAAGGAAAAATAATGAAACTGAAGGAGCTTGGGGACCTACAACAGAGAATAGAGGAGGATCAAGTCTCTGAAAAAATCCTGAGAAAAGAAAAAGCACTGGAGAAGGAAGTACAAGACCTAGCCAACAAATGAGGAAGAGTGGAGATATCGATCTAGAAGCCTATGGTTAGAAAGCGGAGACAAAAATACCAAATTATTCCATAATCAATGCAAAGAAAGGCATATGAAGAACTCCATTGTTGAGCTAGATAAGGGTAACGAGGATCAAACAACAGGGGAAAAAGAAATAAAATTCTACTTTGGAAGTCTATACAGAGAAGAGGAAGAACATGATGCAGTTGATATGGTACAAATGAGTGCAGAAATTCTTAAAATAATTACTGAAGAAGACAATGAATTCTATCTCGGCCTATAGTGGAAGAGGAGGTTCATAAGGCGGTTTGCACCTTGCACCCAGATAAAGCTCCGACGCCAGATGGCTTCTCTATAAACTTCTATAAAAAGTGTTGGCCCTTCATTAAAAAATATCTTATCAGAATGCTCAATTGGACGAAAGACGAAGATAAAATTGGAGGTGCAACAAATTCCTCTCTTATAGCTTTGATTCATGTTGTCGCCTTTCACGCACCTGGGGGGTTAGCGCAATAGAAATCTTCAAGCTGCTAAGTGTGTCCTTGGGGGAAAGTTTCGAGTCAAGTGCTGTCACATGATCCTGACTCCTCTGTTTAGGCCACTCCTAACGAAGCCAAGGGGGGTAGTCCCTAAAAAAGAGTTTCTAAGGCTCTTTGGTTTTTAGTTGTGGATGGAATTGTTTTTTAGGAGTTTTCAAGTGACGGACAAAAACATGCTACTGCAATTTATAGTTTAGTTTGACAGCATAAAAAGATATGGCATTCATAACATGATATGACTGAAAACATAAATAAGGATACAAATTAAACCAGTGCCAAAATGGAGTCAAAGTAAATAAGTGCTACTGAAAATGAGAAATGTTTTGCAGTGTACTTGGTCAGCTTTGATTTATTCAATGATGAGTGAGTTAAAAGGGAAAGGGAACTCCAGATATACCTGACAGTACGAGGAATGTGTCCAGATTCTGAGAAGAGTGGCTCCGCACAAGAAAATGTGGGCTAGATGGAATCCTGGAGGGTGTTCAACACTACACCAACAAGGATGTAGCCTAACGGGACTCCACGGTCGTTTTCTAGTTGTTCCCGCTTTTCCTGGAGAATTTGCCCACTATTTATCAGGCTCGTTAAGCTGGATTTTCGTAATGTTTCAAGGGTTGTAAATTTTATTAATATGAGTTGATTAATTAGATGTGAGGAATTAATGAATGCACAATACCGTTTTTGATATACCCAAGTCTCAGACTAAGCTGCGAGGGGTAGAGCATACACGGTAGAGGCAAACGTTTGTTCTTATTAGTGAAAGCAAATAACAAATGTACATCCCTTCAAGGACGGATTGGGTGCTTGTGTTGCAAGATAGTCAAAGAAATTTAATTCCAAACATAAAGTAAACATGAGAAAAGATGAGTTTTCTAATTACTACAACGAATAATCTCTTTCAAGCCTAGAAGTCGTACTCGAGAAAGCGAGGCTGGGTAAGTACTTGGTTACTTTAAAAGAAATTATAAACTTGAAAGAAAAAATGATTGATCTAGAATAACTAAAGCTAACCTACAAAAAACAATCACACCACTTCAAGTACATATACAGGATTCCCTCAAATGGGGGAAGAGGAGTGTGGGAGTCGTAATCCCACTTGCTCTTTATTCAAATTAGTTACAATACTGCTGAAAAGGAAAATCCCTTTTTTGACCCTTGAATAATGGGTCGAAAGGGGCTTTACAAGTGTTGAGAAGAAAAGGAATGGAGGAGAGGGAAGGTAGATGGATCGTGGGTGCTCCGAATGGCCAAAAACTTGATTTTTTTGCAACATCTTCCTCTCTTTTTCCTCCGACCTACTAAAAACCAGCAAGCTAATGAAGCAAAGTTAGTGGGTTAATGCTTTAAAAATACATTAAAAAACACTACTTAGGTACTTGTAAAAATTGGAAAATTTTGGGACTTTTAAGTACGAAAGCAACTAGTGATTTAGATCTAATACTAGAGATAAAACTTGCAACTTTTAGATCTAAACTTATGCAAGTAATTAGGAATGATAAAACAGTTTAGACTTGATTTTACTTGTGAACATAAAGTAACTAAGAGAGAAAGAGAGAATTTTAAGAAGGAAAAGAAAAACTGCTCAAGTCTTGAATCTTTCTTACAAGATTGAAAGGATCTTTGATGTAGGCAAGGAATGCTTATGTATTTGTTTCAACCTATAATCCAAAGCAAAGGAGATGCAACCGAGCTCAACCTTTCACTTCGGATGGTAATCTACACAGTTATCAAGCTTGCACAAAACGAATTAGCTCTGGTACATCCCACAGTTAGAAAACCAAAAGATCATGAAATATAACCGAATAAAGCATGAACTCTTACATCGCTAATAGCAAGAAAGTAAATAAGCAAATTGACAGCTGCAAATGCTTATCCTACGTGCTACAAAGAGGCCTCTAAGCTAGACTATTAGTTTATGCAAAGCAAAATAATTGAACAATATTAACTCACAAAGAAATTACCACATGCACAACTTGCCACAAATCATGAGCCTCCAAAGCCTTTCAAATTTTATTCATAAACAACAATAACAATGATACAAGAGTAGAGGTTCCTTGCTTTCCCTTAATGGAGGAGCAAAGCCTCGCTTAAATAGAATAACCAAGCCCTAGGGGGGGGCACCAACCAACTGCAGAAGAGCCAAAGTTAACAAGAGTCTGGTTGAGTGATTTGAGGGATTGAATGGATGTGTTGAAGAAGGAAATGCCATCTCTCATAAGAAAGATGCGCCCAAACTCCAATCCATACCAACCCACTTAACACATGCCACCTCAACCAAATTGTAAGCTTTGCGAAGGGAGGCGCACTTCTAATCTTAAGATGGATTCACTAGCCTTCAATCTACACTCCATCGCATGCTTTATTCATGGGATAAGGTCGCTTGCAAATCAATTGCCACCTTACCATTTATTACTTGCCAAATATACATGATGTCAACCAAGATAAATGGCGCACTTTTAATCTTAAGATGGATTCGCTAGCCTTCAAAACAATTCCAAAACATGATATTTATCCTAAGTCTAACTCACCTTTAACTTAAAAAAGGATTGCCACCCTTTCCATGTCATCTTAATAAAATTCCATTTGACTTTTGACTTTTGACTTTGGTGCATTTTGTGTATTTTTAGCATTTATTTGCCACTTCGTCACACCATTAGAGGAAAAATACCATACAGGATAATTTAGTCACTCAGAGCATAGGAAAAGTGGGTCTCAAGGTAAAGAGAATGCTCTAAGTGTGAAAACGAGCATCCCCATGCCAAAATCGGACTCTAGATCACACTTTTATTACATTTTGAAATTTTCCATTCAAACCATAAAAAATGGCTTGATTTTGCGATAAATTTTTATTTTTTCTGGAATTTAAAAAAAAAACTAGGGGACCTAGTACATGTTCATAATGACTCAAAACCATGTCTAGCATGCTTATATACATTGACACGTGGACTTTAATAGCCTCCCAAGGTTTAATCACCAAGAGGAGAATTTCAGCTTTGGAGGAGCGGTGAAAAACTCAAAAATTATACATTGCTTATTCAACATTGCATAATTGACAAGGGAAAAAACACCTTGGAATGATCAGATTGACGTCTAAGTCCTAGGAAGCCAAGTCCTTTACAAAAAGTTTTCCATGCTAGCACATTTATTACAAAAATCCTTGCAGGGTATGAACAGGCATTTATTAAAAAAGAGGCCCAAAAATGGCCCTAATGAACCGTGGAACGTTCTGTGCACTGACAATGAACAACTGGCTTGTTCATGACTTCGACGGCTCACTAAAAATCTACTAAGTGCAAAATTAGTGGATAACAATTCCCAAAGAGAAGAATCCCACATCCGTCAATCGTTTTAGACCAAATTCTTTGTGTAACTCATCTTATAAGATCCTTTCGAAAATTATCTGCAACGGGTTAAAAAAGTTCATTCCGAAGCTTATCTTAGCAAATCAAGGAGGGATTATTGCTGGAAGACAATTTTTATAATATTCTTATGGTTCATGAAGCTATCCACTCTAGTCAAAAAAGAAAAGAAGCAAGTATGGCTATAAAATTGGATTTGGAAAACACTTTTGATAGGATTAGACATGAATTTATTCTTTTGACCCTGGGGAAATTTGGGTTCTCTGAAAAATTTGTAAGATGGATAAAAGTCTACATAAGTACACCTTCGAATCGCTCCCCTGGTTAATGGAAGGCCTACAGATTTCTTTAGAATGTCAAGGGGGAAATGTCAAGGATACCCTCTTTCGCCCTTTCTCTATATCCTGGTGGTGGATTCCTTAAGTAAAAGGTTGAACAAGTTAATGCGGGAGGGCTCGATCCCAGGTTTATTGATAGCTAGAAGGGTTAGTCCAATAAACCATTCCCAATTTGTTGACGATGCCATTCTTCTAGGAAGCACCTCATTTAACCTTGCAAAGCACCTTAAAAATACCTTGGATCTCTTTCTCTCTGCTTTAGGAGGAAAAGCAAACTCAGAAAAAAGTTGTGTTTATGGATGGAACTGCAATCCTAAGGCTTTGAGGGAAATTTCTATGGCTCTGAGGTGTAAGGTGGAGGTGGAATAGAATTCCTTCAGATACCATGGCGTTCCAATAATAAGGAAAAATGAAAACTCTAAGATATGGACCCCAGCTCTTCAGAAAATCAAGAACAAAATTTAGTCATGGGGAATGAGATGGCTTAATCTAGCAAGCAAAGTTACTCTCATTAAATATGTTCTTTCGTCTCTCCCCATCTTCAACTGCACGATTCTTTTGGATACCAAAATGGTAACGAATAGCATAAGCATGGACCTAAGGAAATTCCTTTGGCAAGGAGGAAAAACACAAGGGAAGAAGTTTCATTTAATAAATTGGAACGTTGTTAAAAGACTAAAGTCGAATGGAGGGCTTGGAGTTAGAGAAGCGCGACTAATGAACATAGCAATGGGAGCAAAGATGGTTTGGATAATGATTGTGGGGAGAAAGGAGTGGTGGAAAGAAGTTCTAAGGAAGAAATACATAAGTAAGTCGAGGTTAAGAAGTGTAGAGTACGATTGGGAAGGAAAGGGGACCAATATCTGGGAGTTAAGCAAAGCTTATGTAGGCATCATTAGAGAGAATGTTTATTGGATCCCTGGGAATGGAAAGAAAATAAAGATTTGGGAGGACAACATTGTGGGACATCCTAAACTAGATTTAGTAAGAGGCCTAGAAGGAATTCAACAATGGATGCAAAATAAAGATTTGATCTACCTAAGTGGCAAGCTCAAGAGAGTGGAAAGGATGGAAGGATTTATACCCACCAGAGCAGTTAGAGCAGGAATATAGAGTCTTTCGGAGGAATCTCCATCGGAAAGTTCCAATCCACTAAAGCGAAAAGGATCGAAGCAGATGGCGAAAAGAGAAAGAGTACTCGATCAAGGAAGGCTATAAAATGTTGGAAGGGACTGCCCCGCCACAAGATTTCAGGCAATGGAGAAAGGTTTGGTACTCATTAGGAATCCCAAAGATAAATTACTTCCTTTGGTTGCTTACGCACAACAAACTCCTCACTGCTGATAATCTTGGTAAAAGAGAAATTCAAGGTCCAAACTGGTGTGCTCTTTGCAAAACTACCCAAGAGGATGCAAATCATCTTTTTCTGAACTGCAATTTTGCTAAAGAGGTCTGGAATAAAATTATGGAACTAGGAGAGAATATTAGGCTGTCGAATCAAGTAAAAGACATATTGGTAAAATGGAAGAAGTATTATCCAGGGAACTTGAGGAGAAAACCAACACTTCAAAAATTATGGGAAGTGGCACCAAGAAATATTTGTTGACAGATTTGGCTTGCAAGGAATCATTTAATCTTTGAGGGGAGAACAACTAACCCTAAAAGAGTAGTGTTTAAAGTAATGAATATGATAGCAAAGAGTCTAGGAGCAAAAGGGGTAACATATCCCAGTCTAGAACCTTTATCCAGAAGCGAGGCTAAATGGTGTAAAGAGTTCACAAGGAAAAGCTTCTCTTTAATCCAAAAGAATATCAAAAGGAAAGGAGGAATGGGGAATTAGACACAATAAAACAGAATTCCAAAAGTGGTGGGAGAATTTAAATACTTACTCTTTCTTCTTTGACGGAGCTTCAAAAGGGAACCCAGGGGCAACAAGTCCGGGAGGGATAATATATGATCCAGAAGGAATAGTAGAGTCTTTTGCTTAAGGGCTGGGAACAAAAACTAACAATGAAGCTGAATGGTAGCTCTTATGTATGGGATCGGACTAATTGCCAAATTGAACATAGACAAAGCAATCATACTCGGAGACTCTAGACAAGTCATTCAAAAGATGTGGAGAGGATATGGGCATGAAAATATCAGTTGCAAGAAGAATTTCACATTTCATGTCCAGCAAAGAACTCAGTTTCGTGCATATTCTTCAGGAAAATAATGGGAAGGCAGACTCTTTAGCCAACAAAGGGGTTAGACTTGAGATAGGGAATGGTATTTTCCCAAATCGAAGGGCTTGAACATCATCTTATTCCATGACTTACCAACCCGATCATCGCAAGGGTCAAGTGATTGTGTCCAAGGGTAAAGGTGGGAGCATACATGGAAGGATGCATGCACAGGCCCACATGATCTTCGGAGAGTGCATTCAAGGTGAGGGAAGGCAGCAAGTTCAATGCTTCAGCTGCTCCCGCACGTGAAATGGAAGTAGAGCGGGGCGTTTTTCAAGGCAGGGGATGGTGTATTATGCAGCACAGCGAGACAAAGAAGGCATTCGCGGAGGATTATGTTTCGAATCACGCAGGCCTAATCAAGTGTTTTCCCAGGTGCTCATTGGAGGAGAAAGCAGCAATGGAGACAGAGAAGGTTGAGGGGAAAGGGTGGATAGAGGGCCTGAACAGTGTCAAAGGAAGCATAGTCGATTTTAAAATCATCTGAGAAAGGTATATGTAGTAGTCTGCAGCGGAGTAAGGTAGAATCAGGAGCTTTCAACAGACATTGGGTATGTTTTGAGCAAGTTGTCTTGCCAGGAATAGAGGATAGACGACATGGATAGGGATATCAAAGAACTTCATGGAAAGGTTTCCAAATTGCAGAAGATGTGGGAAAAATGGATACTATGACCCAATGCAGCCATTGCCGGGAAACAATAGCTAATGGAATGCAGCCAATGGAAGAAATATCAGATTCAAAGCCTGTTCCAGGCATGGAAGCAAAGAACAAGCAGTAGTGTCAAAGTCCCAGGGTTTTGTTGATGTTTTTCTGCATTTTGTTAGACTTACAGTTCATCGGGGTTTATCCCTCCTATAGCATAGTAAAAAGTAGGAAGAATTATAAGATCTTTTGTAAGGATAAGGTAGTTGTAGTCATGGTTGTATCTGTTTTTGTAAGTTCAGAATTCAGACAGTGTCTCCTCTTGTTTTGGATGGCTGTTTCACAGCCTTTTTATATAATAAAAACGTTTCAGTTTCTGTTAAAAAAAGGATAGATGATCAGTAGTCATATATTTTATGTCTGATTTCAACTCTAACTCATATAACTCATAATACTTTCATGTTTCTTCATGGCAAGCTTATAGTACAGTAATTCACAGAGTTGACAGATGTTTAAAAATGATTAGGTGTGTGTGGGGGGGTGGTCGGGGGGGTTAGGGACCAAAGTAGATTTATATACCTTGTATTTTGATAAAATTTTAGCATCTTGGAATGTTCTCGACACTCCCTTAGTCTACTGGCCAATGGTTGTACTCTCTAGTCCCATTAACCTGTTTCTTGGTCATTTATAGACACTAATAAGATTATCTTATCTTATTTAACCATGTTGAATGAGGAAAACAACATATCATGGTTAACAGTTGAACCAGATAACACCATCAAGAAATAGTAACAAGGTCGCAGCGTATAATGACTGCAATCCTAGGCAAGATTTAATCTGAATGAACCAGTTAGTATTTCAGCTTCTGCTAACTAGCAAAGAGCCTCTCTACGTAATTGCAAGGAAAATTTGTTTCCATACTTTGATTTGCTTATTAACACACATGCCTCTCAGTAACTTTATCCTAGGCATAGACACATTATACATGCATCCTCAATGAATGTCTAATTTGTCATAAGGTTTAAACTTCAACCACAAACTCTAACCTTTCAAACAATGCATAAAACAGGAAATCTGTAAGTGCATACCAGTGCCATCTAAGCAATAACGGATCTCCTCATCCACGTGCAAGTGCTCCTCAAAGAAAGTTCTTATCTTCTCTTCATAATTCGGAAGCTTCTCCGGGCATACTGTTAACATATCCTTTGAATAAATAGAAAATGAAATTATTGTCTTTAAATAGAACTTCTACTAATAAAATGGATTTGAGTCTTGACAACCAGAGATCAGTTAAATTTTATTTTCACCTGGACACAAGCTGTTAACATTCCACACTTATATGTAATTTGCAAATTTTCTATCAAGCTTGAATATGAACATATTATAAAATATAAACATGCAAGACTACCAATCAGATATCCATCAACACACAGAATTGTGATCATATATTGCTTTTAATCTTTAGTATTTAGGGATTCCACTGGGCTATGGTCTAGTGGTTGAGAACGGGTGTCACTGTGATAATAACCTAAGCTTAATCTCCAGTGGTCTGGAACCTTCATCACGTGTATGAGTTAGCTGAGTTCAACAGCCCTATGTTAAAGTGGGCTATACGATTTTCTTAGTTGAAGATCACAGCTCCCTATGGATCCAAAAAAGTACTTCACTTTGCACAATATAAAAATTACATTGAATATATATATATAATATATATATCTTGGTATTTGGCTTAAACATTTTAATAATTTATGCATCTATACAAATAGCCCAGGCCTTTCTTTTTAAATTACAATTTTCTTTATAATATTCTACCCAAATTCCATTTAGAGTGGATAACATAGTTGATGAATTAATAGCACTACCAAGATTTGCAGAGAGATTTATCAAAGGTATTGTGCATATCTCTATATAAGAGCCCATGGGGTTAGCTCACCCGGTTGTCACCAATGTTGTTGAGCATTTAGCTAGTTCCATGCCAACAGGTGCCCATAATCCCCATGGATGAGGCACACTAGTCTACAACAATGGGTTAGTGGGGATGCCATCCACAAATGTGGAAAAGCATCCCTAGTGTTTTCCTGCAAGATTTTCCTTGGAGGAAAAATATATATATAAAGAGGGAAAAATGATTTAAATTGAATAATCAACAAACTTGTGTCAAATATTACATTGAAGGTCCAAAGAGATGCACACCTTTCATAAAAACACTTAGCCTAATCTTTTAGATTTGTTCAAGCATTTCATAAAATTGTATATACATCATCTCTACTGAGTTTTACCTTGAAGCCCAGTTTCTTATATTTGATCAGATGTATCAGCTAAAGTTTGTTAGCATCCTATCCACTGAGTTTTACCTTGGATTTTTTAACATCTTACAAGCCTTTAATGCTTAATCTCATTATTTCTAACATCTTGACCACATTTTATTTGCAATCCATGAAGATGAAGATGACTTGAAATTGAAATCATGTGGTATAAAAGCATTCGTTCAATATATTAGTAAATATCACCAATAGCAGGTATAATTCCTATCAAAGCATCTGTTTAGTTTGCGGTAAAGGCAAATCAGTACCAAGTAGCCAAAAGGTGAAAATATGACATTACAAAAGGATTGGCCATGTTTCAGGTAATTGCAAACTACTGGATGCAATAGAAAAGTCCTCTATTTATCCTCAATGAAAGAAAAATTATAGTAGTACTAATTAATGCCCAAATCATCTAAGTACAGATATGCTTGTGCTCAAAATTCAATCATCTTCGTAAATTGCATAATATATTTTATTAAGAAAGGCCAAGCATATACCATATAGTTATATCCTCTGGACTTTCGAATTTCTTCCAGCTCTGGGTCTGTCTCATAATTATCTGCATCCAGCTTCCAATATAGAACACCTAAATCTGAAACAATAAACATTCAAACATCAATAGTAACTTACTATGACAATAAAGGAAAGATAAACCAAGTATTTCTTTAAACAAAAACAATATTGCATTCCTAATTTTTCATTGTTCACACATATTATTTGTGTCATCCCAAAACATGATAGAGAGAGGCATTTTATTCTACATAACTTGTCCAAAAAGAGAGATTATGGTTTTATCAGATCCAGATAAAATAAATTTAAACAGCTTAAACTCTATCCAACATTATTGGACATATTTCAATTCATTTAGAACTGTATTTACACTTCATCAAAAAAAACATTTTCCTGTTTGTTGATGTCTGAATGACTAGATGCTATGCATTTAGACAATGAACAAAAAGATATTCTTGAGGTTTCATTAACAAAAGGAGTTCAGAAAACCCATGTTAGTCCATCGCAAATAAATTTATAACTTGAAAAATACTGTGGCATTATTTCCTTGTTATATAACTAACATCAATAAACTTAATGTTGTCTGACCAGTTAGATGACCACAGAAGGTAGTACATGTTGCAGTTGTAGGTAAGGTAGGTAAGGAAGAGAACTTTCAGTCTCATAAATGCTTAGGCTTCTGCTAGCCATGAAGTTTAATTCCAACATCCTTTTGTGGAGGCTTTCAGAAACAATTGATCAACCACAATACTGTGAAAGAATATTCATCAACTAAATGGTGTCAGTACTTCATGAGAACTGAATGAAAGGCATGACTTCTGTCATAGACATAATAAGATAGGGATAGATAATAAATCATAATATAAAGTATAATGAAGTAAAAGACAAATAAATAATAACAAGACTAAATAAACATAAATACCAAGTATATTAACATAAACTACAAAAGGCATATAAAGGTAACCAATTGATTAAAAATTTAAAACACACAAAAGCCATCTTTGGAATATATTTATATGAAGGACTATTCATGTAAAGACATCACCAATTCATTCATTATTTTATACATTTACACTTCTTTGGTTATTATCCAAATTAATCAATTGCATATCTGCTTTAGTAATATCAGAGCTTGACAGCTGCCGCTGTACAGCATCCGTACTACCAAAGCTGTACTGTTTCAGCAGCTATCTATACTGTCACAGCTGCTGCCATCTGTCCATTCAGATGTATGTGATTCAATTCCCTCCACATCTTTGAGTGGGTATGAATATTATGTTACATTTATTGATGACTATTCAAGAAAGACATGGATATATTTCTTGAAAGCAAAGGATGAAGTATTTGGAAAATTCAAGGACTTCAAAGCCTTGATAGAGAATCATTCAGAAAGAAGAATCAAGACACTCAGAACAGACAATGGTTGAGAATATACTTCAAACGATTTTGAAGCCTTTTGTAAAGAAGCTGGAATCAAGAGGGAACTAACTACTCCCTACAATCCTCAACAAAATGGTGTTGCGGAAAGAAAGAATAGGACCATTATGGAAGCAGTGAAGACAATGATACATGATCAAGATCTTCCAATGTATCTATGGGTTGCAGCAAGGATGGCAATTTATGTACAGAATAGATTATCCCATAGTGCCCTTGGATTCAAGACTCCAGAAGAAATGTTCATAGGAAAGAAGCATGAAGTGAGCCACCTCAAGATATTTGGTTGCCCAGTATATGTTCACATACCAAGAGAAAAGAGAACCAAGTTGGACCCTTCCAGAAAGAAGGGAATATTTGTTGGATACTGTGAAGTCTCCAAAGCCTTCAGAATATACATTCCAAGATTCCATCACATATAGATTAGTAGATATGTAACATTTGACGAAGAAGCAGCTCTCAAGAGTTCCATAAAGTGCCAGCATGAAGAAGTATATGAAGAAGATGTACCTCCCAGAAATGTAGAAGCTGCACCCTCCCCTGAAGATGAAACACCAGAAAACCATGATATGCTAAAACCTCAAGAACCTCCCACTATGAATATGTCACGAAAGAGAAAGCATGCTTGGGCAAGAGAAATTATATAAGAAGCAGAGAAGTATGGAGCTCTAGAAGGCTCCACAAGAGTAAGCAAGAGGCCAAAGCCATTTTCTAGTTATGTGGCTTTAATGTGTGATCTTGTAGATCAAGAACCTACCAGTTATGAAGAAGCTATACAGAAGAAAGAATGGGTAGAAGCAATGACGGAAGAATACCAATCAATAATGAAGAATGATGTTTGGGATATAGTTCCCAAACCAAAAGGCAAAAGTGTGGTATCTTCCAAGTGGACCTACAAGATAAAGCATGCAGCTGATGGAAGTATTGAGAAATACAAGGCAAGGTTTGTGGCTAGAGGATTCTCTCAAAAGGAGGGAATTGATTATGAAGAGACATTTGCGCCAATAGCAAGGTACACTTCCATTAGAACCATCATGGCACTTGCATCCATGATGAAGTGGAGTTGACACCAAATGGATGTGAAGACAACTTTCCTGAATGGTGCTATTGAGGAAGAAGTGTACATAGAACAACCACAGGGATTTGAAGTTGAAGATAAACGGACTCAAGTGTGCAAGTTGAAGAAGGCTATGTATGGACTGAAGGAAGCTCCTAGAGCTTGGTATGGAAGGATAGATAGCTTTTTGACGAGCTTGGGCTTTACCAAAAGTAAAGTTGACCCTAACCTTTACTTTAAGGTTATGGATGATGAACCTGTCATATTATTGTTGTATGTGGATGATTTATTTTTGATAGGAAATGAGAAACAGATTGTAGAGTGCAAGAAGAAGCTTGTTGAAGAATTTGAGATGAAAGACCTTGGATTGATGCACTATTTTCTAGGTCTGGAAGTATGACAGAACCCTGAAGGAAATCTTTCTCAACCGGGGAAAGTATGTTGTGGAAATCCTAAAAAAATTGATCTGTTGGAATGTAATGCCATGGCCACACCCATGGATACCAACCTGAAGTTGAAAGCTGATGAATCGTCGGAGTTAGTGGATGTGACTCAGTACAGACAGATTATTGGGTCGTTGATGTATCTGACTAATACCAGGCCAGATATATGCTTTGTTGTGAACACCCTGATTCAGTATCTAGTTGAGCCTAGACATGTTCACCTAGTAGCTGCAAAGCATGTGATGAGGTACCTAAAAGGTACGATAGACTTTGGTCTATACTATGTTGGAGATCTTGACTACAGATTGTATGGTTATACAGATGCAAATTGGGTTGGAAGTGTCTCAGACAGGAAGAGCAGCTCAGGTGGATGTTATTGTCTAGGATCCACCATGATCCCAAGGTTTAGCAGGAAGCAATCCAGTGTTGCTCTCAGCACAACTGAAGCAGAGTATATAGTAGCTTGTTCTGCTAGTTGTGAAGCCATATGACTTCAAAAATTGATGTCAATTCTATTTGACATGGTGTTGGATACCATGGTGATTCTATGTGACAACCAGAGTTGTATAAAGATGACGGAGAACCCAGTGTTCCATGACAAGTCAAAGCACATGAAATCTGGTATTTTTGCATACGGGATATGGTACAGAAGGGAGCTATAAAACTCCAGTATGTGAGCACTAATGAGCAAGTTGTTGATGTGTTAACTAAGCCTCTGTCTCGAATAAAGTTTGAGACCTTCCGTGACAAGCTTGGTGTGGTTCGAAAGGACCTTCCTCGAAAGGGGGAGCTGTGATGATGATGTTGCCATGGGATTGTATCATCCCTAGACATTAATCCTAAAGTGGTTCGCAGACTTTTGTCTCCGTGATGTGGTTGGGATTGTATCATCCCTGGACATTAGTCCTAAAGTGATATGCATACTTGTCTCTGTGATGTGGTTGGGATTGTATCATCCCTGAACATTAGTCCTAAAGTGATCCACAGACTTTTGTCTCCGTGATGTGGTTGGGATTGTATCATCCCTGGACAATAGTCCTAAAGTGATCCTCAGACTTCTATCTCAATGATGAGGTTAGGATTGCATCATCCTTGGACTTATGTCCTAAAGTGAGAGGGATTGATCATCCCGTAATTGGATCATGTGTGTTGCAGATTATGTTGTTGCTGATCGAAAGATCAAGTGATGTTGTAGACGATCAAGTGATCGAGTGCTGCAGAAGATGAAGATCAAAGATGAAGACTCAGTGTTGTAGAAGATGATGCTCCAGTACTGAAGATATTGAAGATGTTCCAGTTGCTAATGTTGTTGAAGAAAACTTCCAATGATTTATAGATGTATCACCTTGATGTTGTTGATGATGCTCTCTCCTTGCTCCTACAGTTGATGTTGTTGTTGTCAGTAGAATACCCTTCTCGTTAAGGGGGAGTGTTGAAATATTGTAACTTCGAAGAATATTCTATTGTATTTTATTATTGTAATTAATTCAGAGATGTTTTATTCCTCCGTCGAGATGTTATTATTGTATTTGGTCATCATAGAGTCATGAGGTAAATCCTCCCTTGTAAGTCAGGTCGATAGAACCCTCCAGAAAGTAATATTATATTGTTTTGAGTCTTCCTTGGTAAGTCGGTCCAGTTAAGTTTGTTGGAGCTGACCTAGTTAGTGAAACAACCAAGTGGAAGATAAAGTATAAATAGGAGTGACGTGCTCCTCATCTATATTGAGGAAGTTTTGCTGGGTTTTCTTCCCCTAGAGAGTTTCCCAGGATAAATCTGTGTCTCTTGTAGGGTTTCCCAGGATAAATCTGTATCTATCTTGTGATTGTGTTTCTTTCAGTGCTCCTGTATATGTTATTGTTGTAAAATTGAATTGAATACGCATGTTATTTATCTTAGCATATTGAATCTTAACAGGTCAACTACGAATATCGCTTGTGACAGATAATTTGCAACTAGATTATTTATACTCCTTTTCCACTAAATATCAAAATCAAAAACTTTAACTTATTTACCCTCCTTTCTTGGCCAATTTCTATATCATAAATAGACAACACTTCTCCTTACCAAATCGACTTCCTTCTATCAACAACAATTGGTTGTTGGCTTTGCATGGAAGACAAAGTGTCCCCTATGCCTGAGCTTGATGCATCACATTCCATTACAAACGGTTGTGATATATTTGGAAATACAAGTACAAGCCTGGAAATTATTACCTTCATGTGCTAGAATGTGACCTCTACTTACTCTCTCCATTTGACTTGATCCTTTCTTGTGAAATCAATGAGTGATGTGAGTCTTCCAAGTGCCTTAATAAATTTCCAATATAAGCTACATAGAAAAAGAAACCCTCTCAACAATGTCACATTTCTTGGGTGGTGAAGTCAAGAATGGCAAAATTCTTAATTGGATTGGCTTTGTGTTGTCCACTAAAGTTGCACTTAAGTGGATTTCAAGTGAGCCATCAGAGTCTTGAACAAGCCAGTTGTTCATTGTCAGAGCTCAGAAATTCCATGGTTACATCAGGACCGGTTGTGGTCCTGTTTTTTAAATAATTACATGTTCATACCCCATGGGGATTTTGTAATAAATGTGTTGGCATGGCAAACTTTTTGTAAAGTACTTGTCTTATTGGGACTTAGACGTCAATCCAATCATTCCAAAGTGTTTTTTCCCGTGTCAATTATGCAATGTTGAATAAGCGATGTATAATTTTCGAGTTTCTCACCACTCCTCCAAAGTTGGAATGGTCGTCTTGGCAGTTAAACCCTACGAGGCTATTAAAGTTCACGTATCGATGTATATAAGCATGCTAGACATTGTTTTGAGTCATTATGAACATGTACTAGGTCCCCCTTCAGTTTTTTTAAATTTCCAAAAAAATATTTTTTTCCGCAAAATTAGGCCATTTTTAATGGTTTAAATGGAAGATTTCAAATTGTATTAAAAGTTTGGTCCGGAGTCCGATTTTGGCGTGGGCCTCTTTTCACACTCAAAGCGTCCTCTTTACCCCAATACCCACTTTTCCTATGTTTCAGGTGATCAAATTGTCACTTGGAGTCATTTTTCTAAACGATGAGACAAAATGCCCCAAAAATGCAAAAAAAAAAAGACAAAAATGGAAAAAGGACAAAGTGAGAAAAGTCAACGAAGTCTTGTTTGGATGACATGGAAAGGGTGGTGAGTCGGTGACCTTTTCCTAAATCAAAGGAAAATTATACGAAGGTTATAAGCGTGTGAATATGGAGGAGATTTGGAGTGTAGTGAATGTCATCTAAAGAAGGGATTGTGTCATCCATAAGTGAGCTCACACTTTGTAAAGTTGACACATGATGAATGGATTGTGGATACTCTAATGAAAAAGTGGCACCTACCTCTAATCCACTCCACTTTAAACTAAAGCAAAGCCCATGATTCCCTCACCCTCACGCGTTGTCATCTTGAGATTATGAGTGTGCCATCCTTCACATGAAGAGCGTTTTGGTCGTGGCAAAGCTTGGATAGGTTGGTAAAGCATCCAAGGGAGGGTGCATCTCTCTTGGTAGAGGTGGTGCCCTCTCCTTTCAATCAACTCCAACAATTCCCTTAATCATTTCCATGACTTCTAGTTGACGCCCCTTCTCTGTCAGTTAATGGATGCGCTCCCCCTGGGGCTTGTACTCTATAAAAGTAAGTGTTTCCTCTTGTATTTGAGATGATGGGTCCAAGGACCGAAAGGCAAGGCTATCCTCTTGTACTCTGTAATGTTTCTATCTTTTGAATAAAATTTGAAGACTTTGGAGGTCCATCTGGTGCAATAATCTTTTGTGAATACTGTATTGCTGCTAGGTGATATCTTGCCTGCTTCTTTCAATTTTGCATCAACTTTGTATCGTATCTAGCTTTGAAGGCCTTTTAGTGCATGTAGGATAAACATTCATAGTTTTGACTTGTTTACTTAAATTTCGTGTTCAGAGATATAGAAGTAGTAGGACGTATTCGGTTGTACTAATGCTATCTCAATTTCTTTTAATAGAGATATACTAGTTTTAATCTCGCTTGTGTAAGATGTTTTATGTTGTACAAATCATCAGTTTAAAAGAGGGAAGTGAGCTCGGATGCATCTTCTTTCCCTTTCAACACCTTTACTTTGGATCTAATGGCATTTTTCTCTTGCAGGCATCTCCAAGTTTTTTTTTCCACGAAGTTCAAGCTTGAGCTTATTCCTTCTTTTCCCCTCGTTCCTTCTTTTAAAATCAAACTTTCTTCTCGATTACTTGGTTCTATTTATGCTTAGCAAAAGTTAGATATACAAAGTTTCATTTCATATCTTTCTTGCTATGCACAGTTACTAGATCTAAAGCACCTGAAAGTTAATTTTAAGCTTAGATCTAGATTGATTCCTTTAGTACTTAAGGAACACAATTTTTTCAAAATCTCTTTAAGTACTATGTAGGTTGTACTTTATGTACATTTTTTGCACTAATCCATTAACTTGTAAATGATTTAGTTTGCTGGTTTTTGCGCTTTATGTACAGGAAAGTTGGAAGATCGAAAGGATTTTGAAGGGTTGAGCAACAAGGGATCTAACATAAAACCCTCTTCCTCTTTCCTCTTCTTCCCGGGAACACTTGTAAGCCTTTTTTATCCATGTTTAAGGATCAAAAGGAAGCCTCTTTCCAAAAAAGATTGTAACAAAAGTTAATAAAAAACAAGTGGGCTACACAGTGCCCACACTCCATCCCCCTTGGGAGACTCACAATGTCTTTTTACGGTTTGCCTTTTTTTTAAGTTTTGTTTTGACAACACATGCACACAATCCGACTTCACAGGTTGTATTCTTTGCTTAGTTAGTTTTAGTTCTCTTTGTTTCATTTTTGGACAAAGTAACGAACACTAACCCAACCTTGCTCTCCCGAGTACGCCCTTTAGGACTGAAAGAGACTCTTGGTTGTAGTAATTAGTCTCATGATTTCCCTTTTGTGCATTTATAATCTTTAATTAGAATCAATGTTTGTCATTCCAGTGTATGCTCTTTCCCATCGCAGGTTTTTCCTAAGCTTTTGGGATAATCAAAAGCAGAAATGAGATGATCAAAAGCAGGAATGAGCACTAATTAATTTCCCACATCTGAATAAGCAAACTCACAATAATAAAACTAACATCCCTTGAAAACATTACGAAAATTCGGCATATCAATCTTTAATATTGTGTGGGAAAATTCTTCAAAGGAAACGAGAACCACTGGATAGTGACCTCGAGATATTGTCAGGATGCACCCTCGATTAGTGTAGTGTTGGACACCTCCCAGAGACTTCGATCCAGCCCATATTTTCAAGTGTGGAACCACCTTTGTCATAATCCATACATATTCCCCGTACCTCATGGTATATCGAGCATCCCATTCCCCTTAATCCACTCATCTTTGAAAAAATTAAAACTGACCAAGTACACTGTAAAACATTTCTCATTTTCAACAGCACTTATTTAGTTTGACTCCATTTTGGCACTGGTTTAATTTGTATCCTTATTTATGTTTTCATTTATATCATGTTATGAATGCCATATCTTTTTACGTGAACTAAACTATATATCGCAGTAGCTCATTTCAGTCAATCACTTAAAAAAAGTCCTAAAAACAATCCCATCTATAACTAATAAGAGCCTTAGCAACTCTTTTCTAGAGACTACCCCCCTTGGCTTCGTTAGTAGTTTCGCCTAAACGGAGGAGTCTGGATCAGGTGACAGCACCTGACTCGAGACTTGCCCCCAAGGACGCACTTAGTAGCTTGAAGATTTATGTTGCACTAACCCCCAGGTGCATGTAAGGCGACAACATTTTTGGCATCATTGCTAAGGACAAATCTTTTTATTCTCGGGTTACAACTTTTTTCTTTCTTTTTTGTTTTTGCTTTGTTTGATGAATGATTCGAGTAGACCTTTGATTCTTTATCTAGCGACTCCACTAGCCTTTTTTCCTTTTTGCAAAGAAAAACAAAAAATAAAAGTTTTTGTGAAATATTTATGATGCATATTTTCTTTTACATGGTGACTCCATTGAAGGGGTAAAACCCTGTCTTCTCATATAAATTGTTGAGAATGATTGTGTGTAGATGAACCCGTTCAACATAGTAAAAATCTTTAAAGCTCATGATTTGATAGCTTCAGTTCAGTGAAAAATGTGTGGTTAAATTAGATGTATGCTGATATGGATGAATTTAACATAGAAATATGGTGCTTATCTTGCCAGACATCATCATCCTATTGACTTCTCAAACATCTCAGGGTTTCCTAACCTTGGTGATGGCAATGGGAAGCTATATAAATGGCTTTGGTCTTCCATGGAAATTATGGTGAATCAGCCATATGGCATATCAAGTCTTTCCTTCAGTTTATGCCTAACTTCAACATTATGTATGAAGACAATATGATGCAATTAT
This sequence comes from Pseudotsuga menziesii, assembly GCA_001517045.1. Lineage (NCBI taxonomy): Eukaryota > Viridiplantae > Streptophyta > Pinopsida > Pinales > Pinaceae > Pseudotsuga > Pseudotsuga menziesii. The sequence continues at coordinate 68,542 of LPNX011049720.1, forward strand.
TTACTAGTACTTTGCAGGAAGATGGCTTTTGTTGGTTTTTTTAGGGCCTTCCAAATAAGTGTATCGCCTCCCTTTCAAGCTTCCTTCGGATATTTTTGAAACAGGGGCATGATGGTAGGGGTAGCATGAAAGGTTTGGTGATTTTTCTTAAGGCAATCTTTACATTTTATTTGCCAAACATAGAATATCATAAAGAAGAGCCCCCTCATTTTTCCACGGTAAAAAGCATTGAAGACTTGGAGCTTGTCCTTGATCACTTCAGTAAAAGGGTTGACAATTGTATTTTGAAGATGCATTACAAAGAATACATGACAAAAGCACATGAGGAACCCTTGGTTGAGGATATGTTCATATACCTTCCTCATAATGCCATGATATGCAACATTGAAGAGTTGGAATGTCCTCGAGACCATCTCAAAAATAATGATAACATTTTCTCAGATTGGCACTGTGATGAAACTATTATAGAGATTGACACTTACGAAGAAATTCATAATGACTATAATATGTGTGATGACACTCCCCCATGTTCATCACATGGTGTTGAAGGTTTGGAAAGTTAAGTCCCATGAGATATCTTTGAAACTCAACTTTTTGAAGAAGATTGTTTTGAGCAGAATGAGGAGTGTAGCCAGGGACTTGATACCAGTGATGAGTCATCTCTCATATCTGGCATAGATGGGGATGATGACTATTGGACTTTTATTGAAAATCCAATTTATGAGACTTTGGAAAATCTTTTTGAAAATCCCATCTACGATATGTCCAGTGAAGGGAGTGTTTATGCTGAGACTTATAAAAGTTGCAAAGAAGAGCATCAGAGTTTTCATATGATCTTTCAAAGCTATATTTGAGTGTCTTTAATGAGGACTTGGAGAAGCAATGCAGTGAGGAATCAAATTGGGTACAACTAGTTGAAGATTTTTCTCAACCATCATCTTCACGTACAAATGTTCCTTATGATTTGGCGCAGTTTGGGGCTTACACAGAGAGTTCTCAGCAGATAAGCCCTTTGGATAAGTATGATGATCTGCTTCATCATACAGATTTATACATCAGTCCTATCCAATCTTAGAAAAAAGAAGCCTGCAAGAGGACTTGTCAGTTTGGGAAGCAATTCGGTGACCCTTCTCCATGATTATAATCTCCCATCCAACCCTACCATCTTGAAGTTCCATACAAGATTGCATTTCTTGAAAAATGTCTACTGACTTTAGTTGGTAACCAAAGATAAAATGCTTAGATGGTTACATTGGATATTTGATTTTACTTAAAAATTTGTTTTGTCATGCTTAGAGTAGGAAAATAAGCTCCTTAAAGTGAGCATTTACTTTATGCATTTATTTGTTGTACTTAGGAATAATACTCCCTTTCATTAGTTATTTTTCCGTTCCTTTTAAATAAAGCAACTTTTGGATCATTTGCTCTTTTCATAAAACTTGTGCTAATAAGGTTTTCTTGTCAAGTTGAAATGTTTTTACAGATTATAAGAACCGGAGATTTTGGTGTTCTCATATGCTCTCCTTGCCTAAAAACTAGATCAAGCACACGTCTCGCAGTTGGAGCCAAATGTTATCCACTAAAGTTGCAATTAAGTGGATTTCAAGTGAGGTGCCAAAGTCTTGAACAAGCCAGTTGTTCATCGTCAGAGCTCAGAAGTTCCATGGTTACATCACGACAGGTTGTGGTCCCATCTTTTTAAATAATTACAAGTTCATACCCCATGGAGATTTTGTAATAAATGTGCTAACATGGCAAAACTTTTTGTAAAGGACTTGGCTTCCTAGGACTTAGACGTCAATCCAAGCATTCCAAGGTGTTTTTTCCCTTGTCAATTATGCAATGCTGAATAAACAAGGTATAATTTTCAAGTTTTCATCACTCCTCCAACGTTGAAATGGTCGTTTTGGTGGTTAAACCCTGGGAGGCTATTAAATTTCACGTGTCGATGTATATAAGCATATGCTAGACATTGTGTTGAGTCATTATGAACATGTACTAGGTCATCCTACGGTTTCTTTTATTTTCGAAAAAAAATCCCACAAAATTAGGCCATTTTTAATGGTTTAAAGGGAAAATTTCAAATTGTGATGAAAGTGTGGTCCGAAGTCTGATTTTGGCGTGGGGCTGCTTGTTTTCACACTCAGAGCATCCTATTTACCCCAAGACCCACTTTTCCTATGTTTCAAGAAATCAAATTGTCACTTAGAGTCGTTTTTCTTAACGATGCGACAAAATGCCCAAAAATGCAAAAAAAAAGACAAAATGGAAAAAGGACAAAGGGAGAAAAGTCAACGAAGTCTTGTTTGGATGACATGAAAAGTCAAATGTGAATTATACTAAGGTTATAAGCATGTGAATATGGAGGAGATTTGGGGTGTAGCGAATGTCATCTCAAGAAGGGATTGTGTCATCCCTAAGTGAGCTCACGCTTTGTAAAGTTGGCACATGATGAATGGATTGTGGATACTCCAATGAAAAAGTGGCGCTTACCTCTAATCCACTCCACTTTAAACTAAAGTGAATTCCATGATTCCCTCACCCTCGCGTTGTAATCTTGAGATTATGAGTGTGCCATCCTTCACGTGATGCACGTTTTGGTTATGTGACAAAGATTGGATAGGTTGGTATAGCATCCAAGGGAGGGTGCATCTCTCTTGGTAGAAGTGGCGCCCTCTCCTTCCAATCAACTCCAACAATTCCCTTAATCATCTCCATGACTTCTAGTTGACACCCCTTCTCTGCCAGTTAATGGATGCGCCCCCCCTAGGGTTTGTAATCTATAAAAGAAAGTGTTTCCTCTTGTATTTGAGATGATGGGTCTGAGGATCGAAATCTTGGGCTATGCTCTTGTACTTTGTAATGTTTCTATCCTTTGAATAAAATTTGAAGACTTTGGAGATCCATCTGGTGCAATAATCTTATGTGATTGTTGTGTTGTTGCTAGGTGATATCTTGCCTGCTTATTTCAATTTTGCATTAAGTTTGTAGCTTATCTAGCTTGGAAGGCCTTTTAGTGAATGTAGGATAAACATTCATAGTTTTGACTTGTTTATTTATATTTTGTTTTCAGAGATATAGGAGTAGCAGGACGTATTGAGTTATACCAATGCTCTCTTAGTTTCTTTTAATAGAGATATACTAGTTTTAATCTCGCTTGTGTAAGATGTTTTAAGTTGTGCAGATCATCAGTTTGAATGAGGAAAGTGAGCTCGATTGCATCTTCTTTCCCTTTCGAGCTCGATTGCATCCTCTTTCCCTTTCAACACCTTTACTTTGGATCTAATGTCATTTTTCTCCTAGAGGAACCTCCAAGTTTTTTTTCTACAAAGTTCAAGCTTGAGCTTATTCCTTCTTTTCCTCTCTTTCCTTCTTTTAGAATCAAACTTTCTTCTCGGTTACTTTGTTCTATTTGTGCTTAACAAAAGTTAGATCTGCAAAGTTTCATTTCATATATTTCTTGCTATGCATAGTTACTAGATCTAAAGCACCTTAAAGTTAATTTTAAGCTTAGATCTAGAATAATTCCTTTAGTACTTAACGAACACAATTATTCAAAATCTCTTTAAGTATTATGTAGGTTGTACTTTACGTACATTTTTTGCACTAATCCATTAACTTGTAAATGATTTAGTTTGCTGGTTTTTGCGCTTTACGTACATTTTTTGCGCCTTATGTACGTACATTTTGAAAGGTTGACCTATAAGGGATCTAACATAAAACCCTCTTCCTCTTTCCTCTTCTTCCCGGGAACGATTGTAATCCTCTTGTATCCATGTTTAAGGATCAAAAGGCAGCCTCTTTCCAAAAAAGATTGTATCAAAAGTTAATAAAAAACAAGTGCGCTACATAGTGCCCACACTCCATCCCCCTTAGGGGACTCGCAATGTCTTTTTATTTTTTACCTTTTTTTTAACATTTTGTTTTGACAACACAAGCACACAATCTGCCTTCACAGGATGTATTCTTTGCCTAGTTAGTTCTAGTTTTCTTCTGTGTTGCAGGGGTACCCATACCGGGGGGTCGGGTATGCGAACTAGTACTGGGTACACATACCGGGTACTTGAGTACTTCAATGGTACGTCCCCAGCCATACCCAACCGTACCCAAATCCAACCTCACATACTGGGTACTTCATGTATGTGTTATCACCAACCTTGTAGTTGCCTATGTGAGATGGATCCAAGATGGACGGTAGAGGAACAAGCAACTAAGGAGGTGGAACCAAGATTGCCTCGACTTCCAAATGGATGGTTGTCATGCCAATCGAGGTAGTTGTCATTTGATGTTGTCTTAGCCCAAGACAACAATGGGGGAGACCCAGATCTACTCCCGACAGGAGAGATCAGACCTAGACACCAGATGAGATCAAATGGACTTGAGGTATGTAAGGTGTAAGGTGATGGAAACCCTAGATCTATGGATGACGTCACTAGGTGAACCAAGGATTTGGATCAGCGTTTAGGAGATATGAGATTTGATCCAAGCTAGGACACAAGTGACCTATGAGGCTAATACTAGATCTGGGGTTAATGTACTAGCAAAAGGTGAAGATATCCACTACCTTGGGAAACGTAACCAATGCAATGAAGGTAAGAACAGGTTTGGGGATATCTAGTACCGAGGGATAGACTCAAAAGAAGTTATGACAGTGTCAAAGCACCCGAGCCATAAGGAAAGAGTCAAAACTAAAGAGGAAAAGGCAACAGGAGGGGTAACGCTAGGGTTTGAAGATCAATGCCTTGGGATCTGGGCCAATGGAGTCATTTTAGCCCAACATTGAAGAAGACCCACTTAGGGTTGGACCCGATCTACAAACCTAAAAGTAGTTTTGCCAAAAAATATCAGATCATGAGAAAAGAAGGCAACATGAAAGGTAGCACTAAGGTTTGAAGATTAGTGTTTTTCAAATCTAGGGCAATGGAGTCACTTTTAGCTTAGCATTGGGGAAGACCCACTTAGGGTTGGACCCGATCTACAAAACCCAGAAATGGTTTGCCCCGAGATCAAGCGGTTTGATCTATAATATTTTTTGGTTTTTTTATATTTATGGTTTTAAGATAAAAATGGACATACAGATGCCAGTGGATTGAGATCTGGAAGAGAAGCACTAACCTGTAGATCTTACTTAGAAAACCTTGTAGATGCCTTGATAATGATGATCCTTGTTATCCCGATCAATTTGAGAAGATTTGAGTGAGTTCTATGCTCAACGTTTTGTCCCAAGAAGCCACTGCGCCCTCTCTCTTGCACAACAAACGTCAACCATATCAGATTTGTTGCATCATGAGAAAAAAGCAAATGCTACAAAAAAATAGCAAGATGAAATCATAGATCGCATTGATGCTAATGAAAACCCCCTGATACAAAACGCATCCAAGCCAAGTGAGTTGAGGAAACCCTGCAAAAATGCCCAAGTTGAAGTCGCCCTCTTGTAGACAAGACAATATTTCCTAAAAAAAAATATATAGATCTCACAACAAATACCCAAATGCTAAGAAGCAAAAGATTTTCCAATCACCATCTAAGAACACCAGATGCAAAGGAGATCCAAGAATTTCCACAAGAAAAGTTTTTCAATTATCATCCCAACAACAAATACCCAAATGCTAGGAAGCAAAAGATTTTCCAATCACCATCTAAGAACACCAGATGCAAAGGAGATCCAAGAATTTCCACAAGAAAAGTTTTTCAATTATCCAGATCCAAGAGCCAAAGACCCCTTGCAAATGAGAAGCTCTCTCTTTTAAATAGGAATGAGAGAACCAAAATCTTAACCACTTTTCAAATGGGTTGCTAAGATTAAAAGATACAAATGTTCTAATCAACAGTTGAGATGAGCTCAACATACAATACATGAATCAATATCATAATATAATATAAAAGTGGACTAAATCACCCTAAGGGAGGGGATCCCACTCAACAAAAAATAAATGAAGCACATGATGGGTCCAAGGAGCGTTAACTAACTCCCTTTGGCTGTCCCCATGGCACAATAAAAATAATATAATTTTTTAACTGTGAAATTGTGTCTTGAGGAAATCGTGAGATTCCAAAAGCTCCAGAAAATAATATAATATGCCCGAAACATAGATGTGGGCCCATCCAAGTGCTGCAACTGCTGGAGAAGAAGTGGAAGACATCACCCTCATCATCAGAACTCATCCCATGCCATTTCCTTGCCTCAGTAGCCCAAATCGAATTCTTCAGTAGCCATTTTAATTATTTTTTATCTGCCTCAAGACACGTGAAATGCCAAAAAACTGCCTCTTAGGGTGCCTGTGTTATCCAACTGAGGCCACCAGGCTCTCTGGGAGAGGGGTAATATGGTACAAACAAGTGGCTGGACCCCCCATGCCTCATACAACGCCCTAGGAGATCCAAGAAAATTATCTCCCAGCTCAGACAAGCCATCCAGTATGGTAAAACTGTAACAGAAAGATAAACTGAGCCAAATCATCTCTGCAAGTGCCTGGAACTGAAAACAAGCTGTCTCACTAGACTTGGAGAGTCCAAATCCATCTAAGGTGTATACTCATACACTCTATAGGTATTTGCATGATCATCTACAATATCCAATATACCCAGATAGACAAAATAATAATTTGTAAATGACCATATAATATAACCCAAGCTGACATCCATCCGCTGCAAGTGTTCAAAGATCAAGACATGCTCTACAAATCATTCAAGTAATAATCATAACAAGTAGCAATCATTTCATTCGCGATCTATCAACCAAATATATAAGGTTTACATTTATTAACTATAACTCGGTGCAGACTTTCAAGATCATACTCACTTCATAGTTGTAATCAATTTGCTAGTGAAGGGTGAAGGCTAAAAATTCAGAAGGCTAGGGCAAAGGATGACCACCAACTTGACATTGTGACACTTCGGATATGGAAAGGGAGTACTCACTCTAGCATATGACGGACAAGCAACAACACAGGGGATGGCAGTGTCTCACAAATGGGTGAGTTACTTCAGAGGTGCTTATTCACCTTCACAAATGCTCACAATCCAAACCAATACAAGTGAGGCCAGCAATCCTTAGATATAACTCTAGGAACCATTGCTTTTTGGGCCTTTGATTTTTCATAGCCTTGGTCCGTGTATTTATTTCACAAATTTTTTATTATTTTAGGCTTTATGCATTCATGTATGTTGAAAAACACTACTTTTCATCAATGTTCCAAGATATTCATTTCATTGTACTGCAAAGCCAATTTCATTAGGCTTGCCTTGCATTCATGTTTGTTTAAAAACACTACTTTTCATGAATGGGCTTTTTTCATAAGATATTCATTTCCAAATACATTGTATTGATGGCAGCGCTACTTGTTTCAGGTTTAGCCAACACAACCTAGGTAACTCAGAGCCAAAACACAAATAAACAAAGAAGCTTATCCAATCATAGAGGCTCTAGTGGGGGAAAGGTCCTCCATGCCACAAATCAAAATAGTAGGTCGGGTAAGAAACATAACTGGAAGGTAATAGATGGGTGGAGACAATGAATAATGAAACCAACGCTAGCAAGCCAAAGTATGGTGAGAATGACTACCTCTATTCTCCCTAAGGAGGGTAAAACCAATGAACTTCCAGGTCTGAATAATAACAAGACATCCAAGTCCACATATTTATATGATCGCTAAATCATGATACTAAGTGCTAATACATGTCACAAGAATGAGTACAAAAGCAATGATAACCATAACACAAGATAATACAAGCCGAGTCATAAACATGTAAATAATCCATTTGAACCAACATCTGTCCAATGATAAAGCACTGATACAACTTTGGGCACTAATAACTGCTCTGCAAATGGCTAAAATGACTACATCAGTCCTCGCATGGGATAGTACTATAGTCCATCAATCAAATCATGATCCATCATAGATGCTCATCTCAGCATCTCATATGTAGGGGAACTGGCTGAACAGTGTACTGAAATCTAAAACATAGAATATGGTAACCTGGCTACTATATATGTGATAACAGTATGAAAATAGGGTACTTGCGTGGATTTTGGTGCGTCGTACCACATGTTTGGGTATGCGGCCGGTACAGTCGTTGGGCAATTTATCTTAGCCTGTTGTTCGGGATGAGTCAATTTGCAAAGTTTGAAGTTCAAAATTTTAAAAATTAAATAATAAAACACTTAAACACATGTTATGTGGGCCCTTGCTTCTTACCTAAACCAGCGCAACACTGCATTTTTTACTGCTAGTGCACTGTGCTCACTATTCCAGCGACTATGTGACAGAGGACCTTAGTGATGCTAATGACATTGATCCTAAGGTTGTTGATGACATGGCTTAAGGAAGCCAAATCAACTATCTTGTTCATGTTCAATGTTTACTGTTTTGAACTTTCTTTTTCATGTCTAAAAATGCCTTTAGGCAAATTTTGGATGTAGTATGGCAATGATGTTTGAACTCATGGTGTCATGGAGATATAATATTTTATGTTGTTAATTATATTAATATAACTTCAGTCTTCCAGTTGATATCTACTATGAGTCTATGTAATATGATTTATCAAAATTATTATTTTATGTTTCAAATTTTCAATGCGAATGTTCATATGAATCATTGAATTTAGAAATATTAAATATGCATGTATGATGTGAGTGTGAAATGTTTTATTTTTATAAATTTTAACACACACACACACACACACACATATATATATACAATACCTCCGACGTACCCAAGTACCCTATTTCATAAAGTGGCATCCCCGTCCCCGTACCCACGTTCCCTAGCAACTTAGGTTTTCTTTCTTTCATTTTTGGACAAAATAACGAACACTAACCCAACCTTGCTCTCCTGAGTACGGCCTGAAAGAGACTCTTGGTTGTAGTAATTTGTCTCATGATTTCCCTTTTGTGCATTTACAATCTTTAATTGGAATATATGTTTTCCATTCTAGTGTATTTTCTTTCCCATCGCAAGTTCTCCCTGAGCTTTGGGTTAATCAAAGGCAGAAATGAGCACTAATTAATTTCTCACATATAACTAAGCTAACTCACATTAATAAAATTTGCATCCCTTGAAAACATTACAAAAATCCGACGTATCAATCTTTGATATTGTGTGGGCAAATTCTTCAAAGGAAGCGGGAACCACTGGATAGTGACCTCGAGATACCGTCTAGCTGCACACTCGATTGGTGTAGTGTTGGACGCCTCCCAGAGACTCCGATCCAGCCCACATTTCCAAGTGTAGAACCACATTTGTCATTGCCCGGACATATTCCCCGTACCTCACGGTATATCGAGAATCCCATTCCCCTTAATACACTCATCTTTGAATAAATTAAAATGGACCAAGTACACTGCAAAACATTTCTCATTTTCAACAACAATTATTTACTTTGACTCCATTTTGGCACTGGTTTAATTTGTATCCTTGTTTCTACTTTCAGTCAGATCATGTTATGAGCACCATATCTTTTTATGTTGTCGAACTAAACTATATATTGCAGTAGATCGTTTCAGTCAATCACTTAAAAAAACTCCTAAAAACCAATCCCATCTATAACTAATAACCAATAAGAGCCTTAGCAACTCTTTTCTAAGGACTACCCCCTTGGCTTCGTTACGAGTTTTGCCTAAACGAAGTAGTCAAGATCAGGTAACAACACCTGACTCGAGACTTGCCCCCAAGGACGCACTTAGCAGCTTGAAGATTTATGTTGTGCTAACCCCCCAAGGCAGCAACACTTTGACTTTGTCCTTGTTAAAAAAGTATCTAAGGTATTCAAAGCTCTATATTTGCAATAATGAGCTTTGATTCTTTTGCAAATACAATTTTAAGTGTCCAAAGTTCTGAAATTTTTCAAATGGTGCGAATGCTCCTCCATGTTCTTGTTATAAATGAGAGTATCATCAAATAACACCAAAAGGAATTTTCTCAAATATGACTTGAAAATTTGATTCATTGTACCTAAGGAGATAGAGGGATGCTTGGTCAACCCAAAAGGCATCATTTCAAATTCATGGTAGCCATTGTGAATTAGAAGGTTGTCTTGTATTGGTCACTTTCCCTCCTGCTTATTTAATGATATCGAGAACTTAAATCAATCTTTGTAAAAATTGTTGCCCATGTTGCCCATCAAGTAGGTCATAATTTTCACATGATGGTATACCTACTTTGATATGACCCAAGGGTGGCATAAATGGGGTTAAATGTATATGATATGACTCTATGGGGAGCATATATGGGGCTAAATGTATATGTAATAGTGGTAGGCCTAATGAAGGGACCCCAACTGCGATGAGTGAATAGGTGTATATCGAGTAATGTAGTCATTGTTGAGGGAACATGTGAATTAGAGTTATGAATATCTTGGGGTCATATCATATATATTCAACCCATATATCCTCCCCCCTTTGGGTCATATCATACTCTTAATGGACCTCTTGTCGATTCCAAATAATCAATGCACAAACAAATGGAACCATCTTTCTTTCTTGCCAACACCATTAGAGATGCAAGAGGATGCTTACTCAACACTACATAACCTATATTCAAGGGATTTTGGAGTATTGTTTTGATTTGTAGGAAGGAACAATAATCAATTTAGACACTAGTTCTTCAATGTGATCCTGCCCCTAGCTTAATGGCAATCTAAGAGACGGGTCTGAAAATACATCTAGAAACTCATCAACTAACCATCATTGTGCTTCAGCCTTCCTTCTATCTTGCTAGGTTTTGTGCTTTTACCTTGACATGTGGGCCCTTTGTGGCATTACACTATAATTACGCATAACTCACCTAGACTAGATTGTTTTCCCATTTTATGTGTTAAGATAACTCGATTTTCAATTGGTTACAGGACTATGACTATGATCCATGATTGTCCTTGTTCAAATTTCATGTATAGATCAACAAGATTAATACAAAAGTCACCTTAGGTATTCAATGATCGTGCCCCCATGACCCAATGTTATCAATCCCAGACTGGTGAACTAACCGATCAACCCCAAAAAATGGAACCAAACTGAAAATATATCAAAACCGATAAAAGATTGGAGACTATTGTTGATGTACATCAACAATGCTAAGAAAGTGCTCTTATACAACTATTATTCTCCCAAATTGAACACAATTGATAAACAAGGTAAGAGTAAGCAAAGTAGCCAATTTCCATTCAACCAAAGAGCCAATGAGAATTTAAAATATTCAAACTTGTAATATGCAATGACATACAATTGTAACAGTGGATTGGAAAGAGATTTAAGTGCAACATGCAACAACATGTAGTAAAGCAATGAATTAGACAACATATTTAATGATGACGGAACTATGCAACAGTACATAAGTCAAAAAATACTCCTAAGAAGATATGAACACCAACCAAACACTTTTCCAAAGGGTTAGTCTCTCATGACTAACTATAACAACATTGCAACAACATCCTTATCTTGAGACTTCATGCCTATTTATAATTTCCTCTCCCACTTATCCCTTTGTTATTTGCATGTGGTATAAGTAGGCTTCACATATGCATGTACCTCTGTAGCATCTCACCACCTAGAAAGATCTTTATTGTCACTTGTAAATTTATTTTTAAATCTCACAACCTAGTAAGATGCTTAGTACCGCTTTTGGATCAATTCCATCATGTAATTTATTCTACAACGTGAATTGTAGCAATAAATGTCCCCCCAACCAAGACTTAACATAAATTCCCAATGACTGAGGTAGATCTCTAATAACTAACATTAAGTACCAATGACTACATGACTAACATATAGTGCAAATGGCTAACCATAAAAAACATTATATCTAGGCATCATACATTATAACTTATAACAATAAACCTAGGGGTAGCAGGTGTGGGAGGGTTCTCTTTGACCCTAGAGTAAACAAAGTGACTAGGTTCTCTTGGGATCTTGGATGTAACTCTAATAACTTCGATGAGATTTATGCTTTTTGTTGGCTCTCAATTATGATCAACCTGTTACCAACTATTTTGTACAATAGTTAAACTTCCAATTGAGCCGCCAGTTATCAAGCATGATGAATGCTCATCTCCAGAGTTCAGAAGTTCAGTGTGTTACAGAGTTAGCCAGTTTTTGGCTGAACTTATTATTTTTGTAAAATACATGTTCATACCCCCTTGGGGAGATTGTAAAAAATGTCCTAGCATTTAAATTTTTATAAAAGGCTCGACTTCCCGAACTTGGGCATCAAGCCGACTAGCCCAGAGTGTTTTTTCCCTTGGTTATTATTGGCTGTCGAACAAACGACCAATAATTTTTGAGTTTTTCACTTGCTCCTCCAAAGCTGGGGTAGTTGTCTTAATGTTTCGGCCTTGGGAGGTTATTAGAGCCTTCGTGTCAATGTTTTTTGTCATGCTAGGCATTCCGATTGAGTCGTATGAACATGTAGATCCCCCTAGAGTTTCGTCTAATTCCGAGAAAAAATAATTTTCTCCATTTTTTGAGCCATTTTTTAATGGTTTAAATGAGAAATTTCAAAGTGTAAAAAAAGAGTGATTTGGAGTCCGTTTTCGGCATGGTTGGGCTCATTTTCAAGCCCGGAGCAGTGTCTTTACCCTAGGGGCCACTTTCACCATCAATCGGGCAGCCAGAGCACCCCGTAAGGCAGTATTTGGCTAAAAAGGCATCAAGATGGCATTTTAATGCTAAAAGTGGACATTTTGGCACTTGGTCAAAATATTAAAAAAATGTCAAATAAATATATTTTAATGGTGGGGGTGACATGGAGGTGGGTCCCTCATGCCATTCAACCCACTTCATGATGTAGTGGCTTAGTTCCAAACCAAACTATGGTTTAAAGGAAGTGATGGTGATTTAATTAAAAAGAGAAATGACGTGAGGGAGAAGTGGGCCCACGCTTATGTAGTGGTGATGAGTGGGATATGAGGGGGGCCATCCACTAAATGAAGAAATAAATATTAATTTTTACCATGGCATGAGTTTCCAATACATTCGAATTTGCAAATAGATGGTGACGTGAGGGGGATGACGTGAAGACCCATAGCTCTCACGTGGATTAAAACTATGCATGCGATTTGTTTGGAGTGGAGTGTGACGTGTGCACAGCGTGAATATGAAAGCGCGCTGGTATATAATGGACCCCTTCTCCACGTAAAGAATAAAAATTTAAACCATAGCGTATAATATGCTTTCCCATGTCTGCGTTTTAATTAAAAATTGAAGGTGACGTGAGGATGAAGCTCACGGTGAGCCAAAGTAAGGATCACGCATGGTGTATAAGGCTCACATGGATGGGGATAGGAGTTCACGCTGACACGCCTGCCGTATGGATGTCATAAATTAAGGAGATTGATGCCGATACAGATTCAGTGGGGCTCGGCTCCTACCAATCGTTGTTTAACCTTCACTCCAGCTCAGTCTTCACTTACTTTAACCCAGTTGTATCTCCTTCAAAGGCTCACGCGGATTTCTTTTTGGATCACGTGGATACATTTGGAGCTGTCATATTTGATGGTTGATAGTTCCAAAGGAAGGGTGGGGGGCGCCTTGCCAAGGTGGAGGCCACCTCCCCATCCACTTTAGTGCATGCTCGAATTGTTATTGGAGTTTGCACTCCAAGCCATGAGTTAACAGGGATTTGATTGGAATTCGATTTGATGCTATTGGCTCTCATTGCATGCCAAGTCTGTTTTAGGTTTTAGGTTGTAGAGTTTTGTATAAGTAGTGGCTCTTTGAGCTCTCTACACATGGATCTTTTGTGGTAGAGTTACTCTAAGAAAATTGTATCAGCATTTGCTTTGGAATTGTTAATAAAGATATTCGACTTTGGAGGTCTATGGGCTTTTGATTGTGGTGAATTCTTCATGGTTGAGGTGATATTGTCTCTAACTCCTCTCTTTCAATACTTGTATGTGTTTAATTAATTTGTCAGCTCAAGAAGGCCATTGTTGGCACGGTAGAATAGCCATTTGTTGTCTCAATTTGGTTATTTATGCAAAGTAGATTAATATCTTGATGGACATGAGTAGTCAGTAATACGAAATGTTGATTTGGATTTGATTTCCCTAGCATACTAGCATATGATTTTTTGATCTCACTTCTTGTATTGAGTGTTTGTGTGTTATCAGGCTTCACAAATTGTAGAAGGGTGCGAACTCAGCTGCTTCTATCCCAAGCTTCAAACAGCCATTTTTGAGTTTAACATTTTGTGACTGCAAGACCTACAGGGCTCGTTATCTTTTGCTACAAAAAAGAAAGCTGGGAGCAGCTCTCTCTCTTGTGTTCCATCCACAAGATAAAAAACATTCTTTTAGTTACTAGTTACTACAATAAGCCCTAAACTCCATTTATCCACCCTTTGGCTTCTTCTTTCTTGCCTTGTTTGGCTTGTCCCCCTATTCTCTGTTCGCTGCCCCATTTTTCAGTCCCTTTCCTCACTGTGGGCTGCCCCTTTCTTTTACTATTTGATCTCTCCTTTTTTACCTTTGTTTGCAGCCTTCATTACACTATTTGCTGCCCCCCTTTTCTCAACTTTTGCAGCCCTTTTCTTTCTTCTTTTTGCAGCCTTAGTTCGCTGCTCATTACCTTATTGTTTTTCCTTTTCGCAGCCCCTTCTTTTCTCTTTTTGCAGCCATTGTTTGCTACCCTCTTTGCTCCCTTTCGCTCCATTTTCCTTCCTATTTTTCTCCTCATAACTCTTAGTTGTTTTGCGTTTAGTTTCATTTTCGAAAAAGATTTAAAGAAAAATTGGAAGTTCAAAACTTGCATCTAGAATTTGATTTGGCATATAGACTAGTTTGCTTCCTTGCATATAGATCTCAATTTTCTAAGTCTAAGACTTGCATTAAGTTAGCTAGTTCCAATTTATTTCTTTGATTTGATTGACAATAACGTGTCTATGAGCTTTGTTGTGCCTTAGGTGATCAAAGAAGAAATCTATAAAAGACAAGAAGCAAGAAAACTTGAAGAAGAAACCAAGAGAAGAAGACAACCAAGATTGCAAAACCAAAAATAACAAAACCAAGAAGAAGTTGTAAACCATCATCTCCTTTTGTAAAAGCCATTAAGGCTTCTTCTATTTTAGCTTTTCAAGTTCTTTCAAAGGTTGAAAATCCAAAAGATTGTAACAGTTTAATAAAAGTTTCGTGAGTGGGGTCTTTAATCCCCCACACCCAACTTCCCCCATTTGGGGAAGTCTTGCATTGTCCTTTGAGTGGTTTGCTTCCTCTTAGCTTAGTTTATTTCTGCAAGTAACTTAGTTTCATTTTGTTGTAGAATACTAATTGCTAGATTAGTTCATTTTGCAAGTAGTTTATTAATTGCTAGTCATTGTTTATCAATTTCGTTGAGCTATCATTTGGTTTCTTTTGTACAATCTGATTGTCTCTTGAACTTGCCATAACCCAAGTCAAGAGCACTCCCTGTCAGAGAGCATAGTTAGATTTGCATTTTCCTTGCATTAGGCATATAGAATAGTTAAAGTCTCTTGAACTTCCGTCATAAGACGAAGTCAAGAGCGCTCTCTGTCAGAGAGTTGAACTGTGTGCTCCTAACTTAAAATTTGCAACTCACACTCCCCTTTCTAAAATTTACTTCGTTGCTTTCCGCCACCAAGTATGCTCTGTCGGCCCTAAAAAGTTGGATTCGTACCCAGATGGTGGTTGATTTTGATTAATCGAACAAGTGAAAACATTAATAAAACTTTCACCCCATAACCAACGAACCGGCGTTGTCGATAAATATTGAGGTAGTGAGCAAATTCTTGCTAGTGACACCGAAAATCACCGTTGTCATAGGGTTCTAGCTCGGTTAAATCCTCCAGACACCTAGCCTAGAATACTGGACAGTCCGACATGTCATTGAGAGGAGCCACTGAAGGTATATCTTCCGGTTGATACCTTGTGTTCTTGGCCATAATAATCACAGATCACTAAAACTTGCTAAAATTTACAAAGAGCACTTGCAAAACGATCTCAAAAACACTGAATTCTTGTATCAAGCATCCCAGCATTACAATTCTTGACTCCGTTGCCCATTGGATAAGGACACTAGTCTTGTGATTATTCTATTTTTATATCTGAAGAGTAATTGTTCAAATATTATTTCATTATGGATGTTTTTGCTTAATTTAATCAGTGTTGTGTTTTATTTAATATATTGCAAGCATATCTTTGTATTATTTTAATCTTAAATCTGTGATCTTCCCATCAACAAACTCCTAAACAAACACCCATCCGCATCACCACATACGCCATAGAAACTCTTTGTTAGGAACTACCCCCCTTGGCTTCATTAGGAGTTAGCCTAAACGGAGGAGATAGGAGTAGGTGACAGTACCTAGCTCTATACTTGCCCCCAAGGCCACACCTCTCCCACTCTCAAGTGAGGAGACAGCTTTCATTAGATTTCTGCTACTGGTGTGCATTCGGCGGACCTTTCCAATCTCTCATTTGATGATGTTTGGGGATTCCTTCTTGGCAATCCAGGAATTTCGCAATAGTTTCACCCAGTCTCAAATGATTCAAAATCGTATTCTCCATAAGATAGAGCAAAATTTGCACAGTATTGGGCATATTGGTAATCAACGATACTCCTCCACAGTAGAAGTGGATTCCATAATTTGGCATCGATGGGTTTGAGCAATTTTGTAACTCCCTAATTGTAATTAAGGAAGAGTAATCATTGTCTAGTGGAAATCATAAAAACTGCATCAAATGGGTTTTTGCATGCAACGGTGGTAGCACATGGCCACGATCATCTCCAAATGCGCTTGGGATCCTGGGTATTTACTCTATTTCTTCTTTCTTGTCTTTGTGCGGGTTTGGCTCGTCACTCCAAGGTCGATATGGACTGTGTGAAGGCAATAAAGAAGCGTAGTGGGAAAATTTCTGGAGCAAATGGCATAATTTTCTAATGGAGGAAGGTCTTTGTCATATTTTGTAGCCTAAGAGAAGCGGATTTGAACAACTTCGGTCTGCCATTTGAATCTCCTTTGCATTCACGCCACAAGACACTGCAGGTTGGGTCATGGGTGAATCTCTAATGGTGGTGTGCAAACCGTGGCATGAAGGATAGGTTTGGTCTGTTGACAGAAGAAGCAGGATATCAAAGGGGAATTGCAGCCTACAACACGATGTTTGGCATTGGTTCATCGGGCAATCTCGTTGTTGGCTTCTAGTGGTGGAAAGGAGTGTTTGAAAGCGATATGCATTGTGGGAGATCAAACATTAATTCTCCGGTTTCAACTCTAGGCTCAGAGACTGAGATGGAGGGTGACCAAGGGGGTGCTAAGGAGATTAAGCGGGCTGTGGGGGAACTTGCAGGCGTGAGGAAGGTGATGCGTCAGATCAGAAGACAATTGGAGAGGATTGAAAAGATGATAGAAACGTTTAGTTGCCAGGTGGAAATGAAAGAACATATGTGTGGCCTACTGGAAAATAGAATGGAGACACAGGAAGAACGATTGGCTCAGCTGGTGATGGATAAGGAGCAGCAGAAGTCTATTCTTCAAGAATTGACTTTCGGTTGGTAATCTAGCGTTGGGGACTTTTCCGATAACAATCTGGAGTCAGACACTATGCAGCAAACTGCCTTTGCAAAAGTTGAAGATTTTGATGCTATGCAACCCAAAGACCAGGAGGAAAACAGGCCTAGCTGTATTGGACTGAGGAAATTTTGAAATCCCTGTGCCTTTTCCAGGGCATTTTGTTATGGGAATGTACTGTCTCTTTTTGGGCTGCTTAGGTTTTCCTCAACCTCTTTTAATATAATTTCGTAGTCGTTTCTGTTAAAAAAAATTATAACAATAATTAAATAGCCAATAACACTAATACATGTTCATGTAAGAATGCTTGAGACAAGAGTTAGAGCAAGAGGCAGAACCAAGTACCCGCTAATTTTTCCAATGATAAATATTGTGGAGGATTTCTATGATGTGGTAACCTTTGATCTTCTGCTGAATCATCCATGTACCATGCTTCGATGGAAGGAGACTGTACCTGTAAGACAAGACATCAATCAAGAGAGATGCAGACAAAATATATGCATTCAAAAGATTAGCAATATAGTCTAGCCATCAAAACATTTATTTTCATACAAGCCTGCTATACCATTCTGTAATTGGATAATATCATATTTGATCTTGATTCTTTGATAGTGCCATTCAGATAATCAAATTTATGATTAAACTCAAAACTACCCTATAGAATAAAAATATGAACGAATGATTCAGTTATTAATTGATACGTACTTGTTATTAAATGACACAAGGGTCCATAGCTTTTACCATTAGAAACTTTAGCTGATTTAAACAACTCCCATGTTCAGATAGCAATTCTACTAGAAACTTCACAATGGTAGTTATTTATAACTGTTAAGCTGGCATCTTGATTCTGAAATTTAGGTAACTTGAATATTCACGTATGTTTCAATTTGTTATGTGCACTTTCTTTTCACAAAAACACCTTAAATTTGCATGAAGAAGAATCGATGAAGCAAACCACAAACAAGTTGAGAATATCGAAAAGATTGGTTACAATTGCATTTCCAAATATGGCTGTCTCCTTACTTCCAAACCCAATGTTTAGAACAATGGATATACAAAATGCACTCAGAAGCATGAGTGCTACAAAGATGCCTCATAATCTTAAATTTCAAATGTACAAGATCAAATGAGAATCCTTTTGGATCAGCTGGCATATATAGTAAAATTGGTAGGGTGTGCTTATTGTTTTCTACAGATACCATAGATGCAGCAACAATTTTTTCGAGCAAGCAGAGTTGGGAGACAGACTATGAGAGCAGAGACAGAGCAATTTCACACCGCACATTTCAGTCTTAAAAACAGGAAATAAATGAGCCTTCATTGCTGCCGATATCATAATATAGTAATATACCATGACCTAACAAAATGAAGACCTGTTAACAAAATAATGGATCGTATCTACTGTCAACGTCCTTTCCAATGAAAAACTACCATGGAGCACCAGAGTTCTAGAAGTCCGAAGGATAAGTAAAATTAGTGAGCTTAGATAAGTTCATGTTTCCTTCTGTAAACAATAAAACTGCAGGAATTGGACGCTTGGAATCCTTACCAAACACAAGAAACCGTGAGAGGAAATAAACTTAAATAACATTGTCATTTTAAAATTTATGTTAACAGAAGCATGATGTTTTTTTCTAAATACTGCTTCCGAATTAAACTGCAACCCTGGCCCCTTCTCCAGGGAACAGGTTAGACAAGATATGAAAGGTGAGCATGACTCTGAAGAAACTGAACTTCAGTGTGGTATGAAACACCCTCGCTTTACCACCTAACCAAGACCTTGTTCTTGTTGATCAGTGGAAGAAAATTTATATTTAATAACACTAAAAGATTATTATCCTCCTCTAAGGTATTAGAGGTGGAATAAGCCCCTTATGTATTATGGGTAGAAGTCCCTTAGAGAAAGAAACTTCAAACAGAATCTTGTTTGACAGAAAGCATAAAATACTAATTACAAGTTAAAAACATTCATGTTCTCAGAACATGGTTGAATCTACTCCAAGATGACAAACAGGGCAATTCCAATAATACACTAACCCACACAATATAAGTTCTAGAGAGGAGGGTAGTCGAGTACTGCAACTTATTCACATTTATGGAGTACTCTATTTATTCTATGTTTTGGTTTATGGTTTTTTTGGTATTTCAAATTCGAAAGCATTTAAATTATGTTTTTAAATGCATAAAATGGATTCAGCATCCTCAAATACCCCTATAACACTCATAACACTCATATTATACAAATTCCGCAACTAATATATGTAAACTCTATATAAATTCGGCAACTAATATATGTAACTCTGATATTTTGTAAAAAATTCCAACAAAAATTCTAACAAAACAACAAGAAAACATATCCCAAAATATTTAAACTACTGCTAAACTTTCTAAACCCCATCGGTCCCATAGGCATAACGATACTTCATATAACCGACCAGCCCTCACCACAAAAACAACCAAACATAAGCATCCGTCATTTCTACATAAAACACCGGCATGGAAAGGAAAACAGTATTTTTTTTTAAACTAAAAAAAACTGTGGAATCAAAGTTACATCAGAGTTTCATCACAGCATCATAGTATGTCCATATAAGACTGAAATGTCCATTTAAATCAGTCATCTGGCCTTAAAACTTAATGATTCTAAAAAAAACTCAAACCAGACTCGAATTACAACTGACTGAACGGCACAAAGATACCGAGACTATGCAGAAAAAATATGAGAACTATGGTCCCTAATTCAACCATAATTTACAGTAATCGAGGCTAAGAAATTCGGATATGTACGAAGAAATTCTATTGAGCCAATATCAACGGAACCGGAATGTTAAAATCCTAAGATCCAGACCACTATAAACCCAATATTGAAGGATTAGAGACAAAGCTGCTGTGCATACGCCATGAATTCTCTACGCAAAATAAAACCAAAAGCTGAGAGATAATTGCAAGGATTCAAACTGCAAACCTCGATGCCCATTGATCGTTGATAGCTCGAAACTGTAAAAGAGATCTACGAAGGACTGCGAAGGTTGAGGTTAATTGAATTAGAACAGATATCGGAAAGATTATAATTGGTGAATAATAGAATGACTCGTGCAAATCTTTGGCGTTCGTTGGAGAGGTGTTTAGCGTTGAATAGAAACCGCATGTTCCACTTACTGGTTCACAATCCTATCGCAATAGATGTTTCGAGAAATATGAAACGAAATCTTAATTTCCATTTTTTTTAAGATTTTTAACAAGGGAGATAAGCTACAAGTGGCTAGTCATGGTCCATGTATTATGATATAAATAATTTACTTATAATTTGAAAATTATTAAAATATAACTAATTAACTTATAATTTAATTTTCATGTTTTCAATGTGGTATCATGGTCTTAGTGAAGAAAAAGGTAAATCGTTGCATTCAACTAGAAAAAGAATTGGCATTGAGCACCAAAACAAAAACTGTTCGAAAGAGAAAAAATGGAAATTGGCCATAGGTATAATCCATATGATATGATGCGTGAAAGATATCATAGGAGGGCGATGGGTGAGCGAGGGTTTGTATTTTGCAGACCGCAGGTAGGAGTTCTCTCAGGCTTCAGGAAGGATGGCGTTGGTCTTCGCTCGCCTTCGAGGTATTAACCATTATCTATCTGCCTGTCCTTTCTTGTTTCGGCTTCCTGTTTTGGGTTATTCCGAGAGTAGTTTGATAAGCCCATTCTGGGGTTCGGCTACGATTTGGTGTAGTTGTTGGGTTATTTGTTTCCTGTGGTTCTTGTTTTGTCTGGCTGGACTACTATTTCCGTCACCCTCCCTTTGGTTTTGTCTTGGGTGTTGATGGACTGCTTGACCTATTGTTTTAGCCGCTACCGACGACTGGAGTCCCTCCTCATAATCGAGGACTAGTACCAACCAGTTTAAAAGAAGTGGAAAGTTTTCATTTTAGTCGGTATAGGCTCGGTCTTGCCTCCCGTGTTCGATTGCTTCTGATTTTGGTTTTCTGTCACCTTTTTGAATGTCGTCTGGGTTGTGACTCGTCTTTTCCGGATTTGGAGGAGTTGGCTGTCCTTGCACAGTCGAAACAGTCCTTTTTGAAAGAGACCGTCAGGATTTGGCTTTAGTAGGGGTTGACTGCTAAGTTTGTGGCTATTAGAGATTGACTTATGCACATAGTGATGATTTCTTCGCTTTGTCGTCTCCCTATCGGAAAGACCAAGGGTTAATGATGAGGGTTTAACCCTGCACTTAACCCTTCCTCCTTCGTTTCGGTCTCTTTAACTGGGGTTTGTCCTTCGGCTGATTGTGTTTTTTACTGTTTGTCCTGGCTTTGGTGGTGGGTTGATATTTGATTTGTGGTGTATGGTTTTTTCGTCCTCACCGTCAGGATTGGGCATTAGTAGGGTTTAACTGCTAGCTTTATGGCTGTTCGAGATTGACTTATGCGCTCAGTGATGATTTCTACGCTTTGTCGTCTCCCTGTCCGTAAGCCCAAAGGATATCAATGAGGTTTTAACCCTGCGTTTAACCCTAATTCTTCGATCTCTTTATCTGGGGTTTATCCTTCGGATGTTTGTGTTTTTTATTGTTTGTCCTGGCATTGGTAGTTGGGTTATTTGATTTGTCGAAGGATTGAGGGTTACGAGAAGGGTTCTGCCCGTTTCTCGTTGTCGTTCCCATATCGGCGTCTGTCTCTCTTGGAATTTATGATGTTTGTGTCCTTGTTAGTTAGCTCTTTATATTATCCTGACTAGGTATGTTCAGGATAGCTTGCGGCTTATTTGGGTTTTTTGACTATCTTTCTTTTATATGATGTTTTGAACTATTCTGGGCATGTATCGATTTCTGCTGTTTTCATAAAGGTTATAAGAGAGTCTAGCCCTTATTCTTCTACAGTTTCTTTCTGCCGAGGATCGATCTTGGGTTATTTGCTTTGATTAAGGTTTTGTTCTGTTTTTATTGACCGCTTATTGGGAAGCTTTTTCCTTGGATCCGATGGTGGAGACCCATGATGGGTCTCCCGACCCGAGAATGGACCATAGTCCTGCTCGTTTCCAAAGACGTAGAAAGGCAAAGGCTTACAAAACTTTGGAAGGGAAGCTTCATTTTGTGGTTGGTCGGGATATCTATATGGACAGAGTGGAAGCGTTGAGTCGTCGTGCATTAATTGGTAGGTTGGAGTATGTTTCCTTGGAAAAAAAAGACTGGTTTTCATGGGCTTCTGAGCATTGGAAACCTTTTCTGTCCTATGTTCCAGCTATCAGCTTGCTGGTTCGGGGCTGGATTGTTTTTGTCTTCTTAGAGGAATGACATGCCTCAGAGGTTCTAAGCCGCTTATGGAGAGTGGGCAATGGCTCGTTAGTGCTAGATCGTTGGCATGTGAACTTTGATCCTGCGAGAGAAAGAGTGAAAAAACGCCATCTGTGGGCAATTCTCCCAGGGCTTCCTTTCCCGCTCTGGAATCGTTCCCTATTGGAAGGAGTTGGTAACACTATAGGTCGGTTTGTGGCGTTAGAAGATGATTTCATGAATTCCTTTGATAAAAGGAAGGCGAAAACTCTTGTTGAACTGGATATCACAAAAGGCCTTCCAGCTGAAGTATAGATTCTCTGTCATGAGCGATTGTTTATTCAACGTTTGGATTTTCAAGGCATCCCCTTTAGATGTACTGTGTGCCGGGAGACAGGCCATTTGCGCCGTGCCTGTCCGTCTTTTCATTGTGAGCCTATAAAGCAGTCTTTGTCGGAATCCTTTGTGAATTCTCCTTTAAATTCGCCTTCACAGGATTGTTCTACTCCGGTTCAAAAGGTCTCCTCTTCTAGTCAGATGAATAATGTTGTCTCTTTATTTGGGGAAGTATCAGACCTTGATTTGGCCTTGATCGACTCTGTGATTAGTAGCAGAAAAGCTACTTCACCTTCGGGCATTAATCCTTCTTTGGGTATCTCTTCTCCACTTTCTGGGTTTCATCCAAGGGAGCCCGACATGTTGGACCCTCCTAAGACTGATTCTTTGATTCAGGAGCCCTCCCATTCAACTCTTGCTCTTTGCCCTATCTCAGCTCCAAATCTTTCTGAAGTTTCTGATGCTGCTCCGTTAAAAGTTGTCCCTTCTTCGAACCCATCGATTGTTAATTCCCCCATTCCTTTGTTCTCTGAAGCTGATTTCCCTCCTCTTACCACTTCTAGCCAGACAGGGGCACAGTTTTTAGGATCGCCTCCACGAAGCCCCGCAGTCTCCCCTTCCTTTGTCGATCCCTTTTTGCAGAAATCCTTGAGTATTTTCTCGGATAGGACGCCTCTTTCCCCTTCGGTCCTCCCTCTAGACTCAATTCGTTTTGAGAATGTTACTATTAGGCGAAAGAAAAAGTCCATCAAGCCCCCTCTTGATTCATCTGATATAGTCCAGGCTCCTTTTACTCCTCTATCTAAGAGATTAAAAGCAGCAGAGCGTTCTCATACTTCCCCTTCCCAAAGGGTCCTTAGAGCTTTGACCCCTAATTTTTCGGTCTCTTAATGCGCATCCTATCTTTGAATGTTCGTGGCTTGGGGGGTCTGGCCAAGCAAAAAAGCCTCCGACATTTGCTGTTTGCTCTCTCTCCTAATGTTGTTCTTTTTCAGGAAACCATGACTAATCCTTATCCTGCTTTATTTGCCTTTTCTAAACTTTGCCCTGGCTGGGAGTTTTGTGCCCTTAGCTCTAATGGCCTTTCTGGAGGCATTCTTTCTCGCTGGAATCCGAAACTCATTAAATGTAAATCCTTTCATACTGTTGCCGGTATTCTGTTAAAAGCTTTGATCCGAGGTTCTTCCCTCAACCTCTCAATTTTAAACTGCTATGGTCCTTACCTCAATAGGGACTCCTTTTGGAATGCTGTGGCTTCGGGTGGGCTTCTCTCACTTCCTAATCTTATTTTAGCCAGAGATCTAAATCTGACTCTGAATGCCTCCGAGATCTGGGGCTCTAAAGCGCATCCTGACCCTTTGGGTCCTTTTTTATCTAAACTTTTCTCTGACCATCTTTTAGTGGATGTGGCTTCTCCCTGTGCTGGTCCTACCTGGAGGAATGGAAGGATAGGGGAAGATGGTATTTCAAAAAGACTGAATCGATTTTTATTATCAGACCAGCTTGTCAGCTCGCTTCAAAGGTATAGAGTATGGGCTCATAGATGTGGGATCTCTGATCATTTTCCTGTGGTTCTGGAATGGGTGGATCATCAAAGTCATTGCGCCTATCCTTTTAAATTTAACCAATCTTGGTCTCATAACAACTATACAGGTCCATTAAGCGCTGCTGAAGGATATAAATGCATATTCTCTGATATTTGTTCAGAGACTAAGGATTCTGTATTAAAAATTTTATGGACTTTGAATATTCCTTTGAAATTAAAATGCTTCATTTGGTTGATGCTCAAAGGAAAGATATTAACCTGGGATCAATTGCAAAGCAGAGGCTTCATGGGACCCAGTCGTTGTGTCCTTTGTGAAGGTAATCTGGAAGACATTCATCATTTATTTTTTTGCTGTCCATTCTCTGTTAGTATCTTCAACCATTTTGCGATTAAATACAAGTGCTCTTTCCCAGTTTATAGCTCTGTCCATTCCTTTCTGGACCAATGGTTCATCTCTACTGCGCGATCTGCTCCCTTCAGATTCCTTCCATTGTTTATTCTCTGGGGCATCTGGCTTCTTCGGAACCATTGTTTATTTGATAGCAAGAAACCGTCTTTCTCAACTCTGATTCCCAGGATTGAAGGATTGGTAAATTCTTACCCTGTGCCGATAATTATTCATAAATCCTGTAATCCTGGTCCTGTTCCACTAAAAAGCTTTCCTTGTGGTTTCTTCGATGGAGCTGCTGCGGATAATCTAGGAGGTTCAGGATTTGTGATTTTTATCAATGACTCTCACTTTTTCAGTTTTTCTATGGGATGTGGAAGAAGCACGAATACCAGAGCGGAATTATTGGCTCTTTGGGCAATATTAAGAGTCGGTTTATTGATGGGAATTCCTATGCAGTTGATTTATGGTGATTCCATGGTTATTATTTCTTGGCTTAACAGATTTTCAGCACTTGATGTTCCATCTCTGATGCATTGGTGTACCGACATAAGATATATGATTCATTTGGCCCCTCCGGTGATCTTTAAACACACATTTCGTGAGCATAATTCGTTGGCAGATGAACTCTCAAAAAAAACTTTGCATTTGGA
Source organism: Pseudotsuga menziesii (assembly GCA_001517045.1). Classification (NCBI taxonomy): domain Eukaryota; kingdom Viridiplantae; phylum Streptophyta; class Pinopsida; order Pinales; family Pinaceae; genus Pseudotsuga; species Pseudotsuga menziesii. Next base: position 94,256 of record LPNX011049720.1, read on the forward strand.
TATGGGATTTGTTTCTTTTTCAGAAACTGTGGATGGTTTGGTTATTAACCAAGGCAGTCTTGATCTCTTTTAAGAGTAGCTGATTCTTATATTATTCAGCTTATGATTTCAACAGTTGGTGATGTATCTCTTTTTGTTCAGTTAGAGTCCACTCTGCCAGCCTGTTTTTGCTCTGAATTGTCTGGTTTAAAGTTCACTTCAGATACTTATCAGCATTTATGACCTGATTTTTCGGGGATGATGAGAAAAGTCTGCTACGATCAGACTTTTTTTCTAGTATTGATGTTCTGGTTTGTCATTATTTGTCTTGCATGAGACGGACCTGTTTATCAGTCATCATATGAGTATGTAAATGATGTCTTTTGATTCAACTGAATAACAAAGACTAGTATTTTTTTTCCTCAAAAACTAGAAAAAGAAGATTCAAATAAACAATTTATATGGTTTAAAATATCAGAAAATGGAAATGTCCATGCTACTTTGCCCCACAAGTTTCAAAAATTTACAAAAGGAGGGGGCTCGACCATAAAGACCCTTTTGCAGCATTAAAAAACAATATTGCAAAGTATTCTCAAGTAGGTGAAATCCTTCTAGTAAGATATTTCAACGCCAGGACCGCAATTGAACAAGCTAGCATTCGTTGTCAAAGGGAAGATTGCAATCCTATTTGGCTTACAGAAGAAAGAAATCATCAATGGACAAGAATTTCAAAAGACAACAAAAGCTGCAATTTCTTTGGAGAACAGTTGCTTACCTTATATGGAACTTTCAATTTAGTAATCTGCAATGGTTTGCCTAGATGGTCAAACTCTGGTAATTTCACTTCTAATACCTACAATGGAGCAAGTGTGGTGGATTATGCAATTTGCTCACATGGACTATGCGAGAAAATAGAGGAAGTTATGATTGGAGAACAGCTCTGGGATTTAAAATCTGATCACAAACCGATCTATCTAAGTCTTTCTTGGACTGATAAGTAGCAGGAGGGGACAAAAAATCAGCACATTCAACAACCTTTTGCAAAGGGCATAATTCTTTTGACTCAAGAGAACTGTAATGTCTTTAGGAAGGCACTAGAGAGACTTTGTAAGAGGGAGGAAATTCTATCCCAAGGCCTTAATAATCAGCAACTAACTAATTTAATTCAAAGGGCACTCACAAAATGCAAAAGAGCAAAGAATAGGAAATGTGAAACAAATTGCTTTCTTGTTAATGCTTGGTTCGATGAGGAGTGCAAAAAAGCAAGGAGAAGGTGGAGAGAGTCAAACTGGAAAGAAAGAGACTTAAAAAGCTACAAGCATATTATAAGGAAGAAAAAAAATGATTTCATGGTCTCAAGGAGGGAAGAGCTAATCTTCCTTGGGAAAAACAACCCCAAACTATTTTGGAATGAACTTCAAGCGAGCAAGAAGCAAACTGAAAACAATATTACAGTGGACCAGTGGCTTGAGTATGCAAGGCAACTCTATGAGCAGAATCCTAAGGTTGAACCCCCTCCCCCCTTAGTCAACACCGCCACCATTACTAATATTTTCACCATGCAAGAGATTGAGGTGGGTATTAAGAAGTTGGGTGTTGGAAAAGCCAAAGATTTAGTAGAACTTCAAGCTGAATATCTAAAGTGGGGTTCAAAAACTCTTGCACCTCACATTACAGGAATCTTCAACAACATCATTCAGCAGGGATTCCCTACAAATTGGACAACTAGCCTCGCAATTCCTCTTTTCAAGAGCGGGGATGTCAACGATCCCTCCAATTATAGGACCATAATGATAAACCCCTTGTTTGCAAAGTTATTTGGAAGCATGCTAGAAAATAGAATTAGCAAGTGGGAGAAAGAAAGGGACAAGCGTGCTAAAGGACAAGCAGGTTTTAGACCTAAACATTCCACGGTGGACCATGGTATTACTTTAAGGCACATCATTGAAAAAGTGTGGGAGAAAAAAGGGGAAGCCTTTTGTTGCTTTGTTGATTTCAAAAAAGCTTTTGACACGATTCCTAGGGATAAACTATGGCATGGAATGGAGGAACTTGGGGTTCCTATACATCTTAGAGTAGCTGTTCACAGGCTATATGAGGAGGTCAAAGTCAAAATCAGAACATCAGATGGTATCTTTGAAAGTTTCAGAAGCGATATTGGGGTCAAGCAAGGGTGCCCATTATCCCCTACCCTTTTTGGCTTATATATTGACAAACTTGAAGAGTGGTTAAACCTAGAGGGCGGGGATGGCGTCCTCATGGGGGAGTATGTGATAAGGCTTATTTTGTATGCAGATGACCTTATTTGATTGATAAGTATGCTCTTTCCTTGCAAGAGCACTTGATTTCCCTTGAGCGCTTTTGTAGAACAGTTGAGATGCAAGTAAATACTAGCAAGACGAAAGTGGTAGTTTTTTCTAGCAAAAGAAAACATAAACAATAGAAGTTATACTTTGAAGACAATACCCTTGAAGTAGTGGAAGATTACAAGTACCTCGAAATCGACTTCAACAAAAGTTTGAGTTGGGAAGGTTGCAGGAAAAAAAGAACTCTGGGAGGTTGGAAAGCGTTTTATGCTTTCCAAAATAGGTGCAGAGAGGCAGAGTTATGGGACTGGAAAACTATGCAAACCCTTTTTGGGATCTTAGTGACCTCGGTTGTTCTCTATGGTTGTAAAGTTTGGGCCAGCAGTACCTCCGACTTACAGTGGAAGCAAATAGAAAAGATTCAAAAACACATGATCACAAGCAAGTTCAAAGTTAAGAGTTTAGTGCCATACGAAATCATGCTAAGTGAAATGGGGGTGGCTTCCATTGAAGCAATCGCTATGGTGAGACTCATAAGATATATAAAAAGAGTTGAGCAAATGGAAGAAGGTAGGTGGCCTAAGGTTGTCTTCAATGACATATTGTGCAAAAGAAAGAAGACTTGGATGCGGAAAAATATTAAATGGCTTAGCAAGTGGGATATGTGCTTGAGCACGTGTCCTACGAATAGTAAAGAAATAAAGGCTTTTGTTATCAATAAGTTCCACAAGCGAACTTGGGATAAAGAGATAGGGAGAAAGAGAAAGTGTTATATTGAAGAGTTTAACCCTACCTAAAATCAGCATCAAAAGGCATACATAGGGGCCAATATACCTTGGAAAGCAAAAATTCTCATTGCTCAATTAAGAACTAATTCCCATCAACTCCGTTGTGAGACCGGGCGCTAGAAAAGGCCAAAAGAAGCTTGGGCAGAAAGAGTGTGTATTTTTTGCACCGTTGGTAAGGTGGAGACAAAAAAACACTTTATTTTAGAGTGTGAAGCCTTTAAGTACAATAGGGACAAGTACGCAAATGTCTTGGTGGATAAATCCTAGGATGATTTATTTAACGAAGGGACTGTGGAAAAATTGGGGGCGCTCATCATCAAGTTGAACAGACAGAGGATTGAATTGCAGAAAATAGCATGTGAGTCGGTCTATCCCATAGGCTATTCTTAGCCTCGCAGACGTTAAAATATTTCCTTCCTTCCTTCAATTTGTGACTTAATGCTACATTTTGATTTGATGGTAATTAGTTTTATAGGGTTATTTTTTTTAAACTATAATTATATTAAGTATATATAAAGGTAATCTATACATAATCAACAATAGGATACCATTGAAACAAACCAAATAACAAAGGGTTAAAATAGAAAAAACTCGTATGAGAAAGTTTTCGCTCCAAGAACCTTTTTTCAAAAATTGTGCAGCTTCTTTGGTTCTCGCAGTTTGGTAGTTGAGATCTTGATCGCTGGTGGAGTTTTTGACGTCCTCTTTTGTTGGAGTTCGCTTCACCATGGCTTGCTGTTAGATTCTGCTAGTCTTTGAAGGAACGGTGGTCTATATCTTGCGATGGATTGATGTTAGAGAGTCTAGGATGCAGTCATTCAGCGTCTAACTCTGGTTGGGAGGGTCTAGATTCATTGCAGGTCTTATTATCAGCAGTCGGCCCTAGATCAGTCATTGGTTTGCTACAAGAATATTTTCTTGACCGTTCTGCCTATTCATTCGGCTCGTTGGTGTCTTTTATCTTTTGCTTAAGACTCAATATTTGCTTGGGTTCTTTCTTGGCTATGCCTTTTATTTTGAAATTGTTGCATTTCTTTCGTTTGGGAGCTCTGTCCTGGAGTCTTTTCGATCCAGCAGACTTGTCCTGGAGTTTTTTTGCAGATTTCTTGGAGCATAAGTGGGGCTTTGGGGATCTTATTTAGGAATCATGGATTCTGGTAATGATCCTCCCCCCTTCCTATGGAATTGCTTGCTTTTAAAAGATTGGTAGCTTCTAGTGGTAAGAGGAAGGGCAGCACTCTAGTGTAGCAATTTGTGAAGAAGGTTGATATTCCAACTGTTAAATTGCCAGCTGAGAGACCTTGCCAGACGACTTTGAATATTTCTGAATGTGGATTAATTGGCCAATTCACGAGGCTCTATCCTTCTCCTAAGGCAATTGATGGTTGGGTACAGCGTAATTGGAGACCTCTGGTTTCGAAAGGAATTCGCAGTCACTTGGTCAACAGGGGGTTTTTTGTCTTTCCATTTGAGTCTGTTGAAGATAGAGACCTCATTTTTTGAAATGGCACCTACTTTATGGGCCCTCGAAGATTTTACTTGAATAAATGGACCCCTAATTTCAATCCCACTCAGGATGTTCCTTCAGTTGTTTCGGTTTGGGTTCAACTTCCTCACCTGTCGCTCCACTGTTGGAATTCAGAATCCTTGGAAACCATCGAAAACAAATTAGAAAAATATATTGACAGGGCAGAAAGTAAAGCCCAATACTCGTGTGCAAGAATTTGCGTAGAAGTTGATTTAGAGATTGGGTTTCCTGAAGCGATCAATTTAACTATGGCAGATTGGTCCCATATTCAGGAACTTGATTATGATCAAATTCCTTTTAAATGTCGCCATTGTCATGTTTATGGCCATTTTGCTAGGAACTGTAAGAAGAAAGCTAAAGAAACCCTTGTACTTGAGAATGTTGAGCAATGGACTCTTATTCAGAAAGTTGTTCCTTCTAAGCAAGGTATCAAATCAAAAGGAAAAGAACCAATAGGGACTAGAGCCAATACAGATGAGAAGAAGAACTTTCCAAAACAAGATACAGGAAATTCAGTATCCTCTAATCCATTTGTTGTCTTGGGTTCGTTGGAAGGCCAGACTCATCCTCTCAAAGAAGGTGAGATACTTCCTTCTAAAGTGCTAATTAGCAAAATTGAAGAAAATATTGGGAACATAGAGATTCCTACTAGTCAATCTCTTGGTGTTCCAATTCTCTAGGAAATCCACAAATCCCCTTCAAGACTATCTTCTTCTCCTTCCTACGCTGAAATCCTTAAGAAAAAGGTGGTTGATTCATCTAGCTCCTCTGATGAAGATTCATTTGAACAGTCTTCAAAAAAGACTGGGAGAAAGTCTCGTAAAGATATTAGAGAAGAAGAAGCAGAGTGTTTGAAAATGCAAGGTTCTCAAGCTACCATTGAGATGACTTTGGGCAGAAGTAAGAGGAACAGACCTCTTAAGGGTGGATCAACCCCTTCTGGTACAAGTAAATAATGCAGATTACTTCATGGAATTGTAGGGGATTGGGGAATCCCAAAAAATCAGAATATGTCAAAGATCTTCTGAGAATGGAATCTACAGAAATCCTATTATTGCAAGAGACAAAAATTGATAAGGATACGTTATTATGCCTAAGAAAAACTAAGTGGAATTTGAACAATGGTATTGCTGTCAGTGCTCGGGGCACCTGTGGGGACCTAGCTACTATTTGGTTGACAGATAAATTTACCTTGCTCTCTTCTTTTGCTTCTCAACATTGGATCTTTTTAGAGCTTCAGTGTTCTGTTAGCAAGATTTCTATTTCCCTTTTTAATTTGTATGTTCATGTAAATCATGTCGAGAAGAAGGAGTGTTGGCTCTCCCTTTCTAAATTTATGGATTCAAAGTCCCTTCGAAACATTATTGTGGCAAGGGATTTAATTATCATCTTCGACCCCAGTGAAAAAAAGGAGGCGTGTTGGGTAAAGACCCTCTGTTGGATTTTATTGAGTCCATTCTACATACTTGGGATCTTGTTGACTATAAGCCAAAGAGAGGTCGTTTTACTTGGAACAGTAATAGGGTTGGGTTAGATAGCATCTTAGCCCGTTTAGATCGCTTTCTGGTGCAATGTACTTTGCTTGATAAGAATTTTCTCATTTCTTCCAAAATTTTGCCTAAGATCTCTTTCGACCAACATCCCATATCCTTGCTTGTGAAAGAAGAAGAAGATTATGGACCAATTCCATTTTGTTTCAGTCCATTATGGATTGAGCGTGATGGATTTTTGGATATATTCAATGAAGTTTGGTCACAGTACGTGGATGGCTCTCCAAGCTTCATTTGGGAGCAAAAATTAAAAAGAACAAAGTATGCTTTGAAAGCATGGATAAAAAAACCTCTCTCGACTCCAACTAGCAGCAGAAAAGAAAGTATGAAAGAGTTAGCAAAGATTCAATTCAGCTTGGATAAAACTGATATTTCTCAATCGCTTTTATCAATGGAGAAGCTTGCACAAGTCAAGTCTTTTCAATCCTTTCGTCATGAAGAAGAAACCTTGCGTCTCAAGTCGAGAAGCCTATGGTTACAAGTTGGCGATAAAAATACAGCCTATTTTCACAGACAATGCCAATTAACAACTTCCCGTAATCATATAGCAGAAATTTTTTCTAGAGAGGGAGTAGCTATTAAAGGCCTAATGGATCTTTTACAGGCTACTAACATTCATTTTCATCAACTTTTTTATAAGGATGGTGTTCCAAACAATGCAACCAAACTTGATTTCTTATATTTCATTCCTTCACTAGTTTCTGCTGAGACTAATTCAGGTCTAATAAAACCTTTTTCAGAACAAAATGTAGTGGAGGTTATCTGGGGTATGGAACTGGATAAAGCTCTAGGGCCAGATGCTTTTTCAATACACTTCTACAGAATTTGTTGTCCAGTTATAAAATATGATTTGCTTCGCATGATTTCCTCCTTTCTCAGGAAAGCTAAAGTTGGCGGTTGCACCAATTCTACTTTTTTAGCCTTAATTCCCAAGGAAGTTAATCATGCATCCTTTGATAGGTTCTGGCCTAAATCTCTTTGCAATGCCTCTTATAAAATCCTAGCTAAATTTTTAGCTAACAGATTAAATCCTTTGCTGGGTTCTTTAATCTCTCCTCGGCAGGGGGGATTTGTTAAAGGTCGGCATTTAATAGACAATGTGATCCAAGTGCAAGAGGCCATTCATTCCAGCTTCCAAAGGAAAGAGAAAGGTATAATTATTAAACTAGATATGAAAAATGCTTTTGATCATGTCAATCTCTCCTTTCTTTATCAAGTACTACTCACCTTTGGTTTTAGTGTGGAGTTTGTAAGTTTGATAAAAGCATGTACAGACAAACCTTGGATAGCTCCCCTTATCAACGGTAGACCTACAGAATTTTTTCAAGCAGCTAGAGGATTGCATCAAGGGTGTCCTCTGTCACCCTTCCTTTACATTCTGATGGCTAAAGTTTTAAGTAGAAAGTTGTCTGCTGAAATGGTTGTCAATATTATTCCTGGAATTAGGGTTGCCAAAGGGGTGGATTCCATCAATCATTCGCTCTTTGCCGATGATTCTCTTCTCCTTAGTGGGGCTTCGTTAGATATTGCTCGTGCCTTTAATGGTATTCTTCAAAAATTCGGTTCTATTTCTAGAGCCTTGATTAACAAGGAAAAAAGTGCGGTATACGGGTGGAATGTGGATCATATGAAAATGCTTCAAATTTCTAATACTTTGGGCTTCTTTGGCTTTGTTCAGTGGGTAAAGATCAAATATTTGGGTCTCCCCTTGACCTTGGGTGCTAGTCCACCTTCGCTTTGGCTTGATGTTTTGAGCAAATTAAAAGCCAAAATTGTCTCTTTGGGTGGACATTGGTTGACAAAAGCAGGAAAGCTGGTTTTGATAAAGTCAGTTCTTTCTTCCCTTCCTGTTTTTCAATCCTCATTGCTACTAGCCCCCAAGTCTATTTCAGTTTAGATAGCCAAGATTCTTAGGGATTTTCTTTGGAGCAGAGGAAAAGGTAATCAAAATAAAATCCATTTGGTCAAATGGGAGACTATTAAAAGACCTATAACTGAAGGCGGATTGCAAATCAAAGATCCTGAATTAGCTAATCTTGCCTTGGGTGGCAAGCTTGTTTGGCAGATTTTTGCTGATAAGAATCATCTGGTCAGCAAGCTCTTTTCGATGAAATATCTTAAAGGTGGATCCTTGAGAACTATAAAACCAGAAAAAGCTTCCTACATGTACTGCTATTTGGAATTTGTGCAGGAAAAGTATAAATCTAATTCAGCAACATTTATATAGAATTCTAGGTAACGGGAAAGGATTTTTTTTGTGGGAAGACATGATCCTTGGGAATCCTCCTCTTTCCCCCATAAATTCGCTTTCTGAGATCAAATTATGTCTGTCTAATAAAGGTCTCCTGCGTTTAGCTGACATTTTCTCATGGGATGATGCGGGGAATTGAGTTGACTGGAATTTCCCGGAAATGCCAGAACGGTTGATTCCAGAACAATCAATTTTGATTAAAGCTTTGTCTGGTTTAGCTCCTGTCCACTACTCCTTGAAAGATAAATGGGATTGGGGTTCAACTGGTGTTTATTCTGTAGGCCATGGATTTTCAGTAATTCAATCTTCTCATGCCTCCTTGCTAAAACTGACGATGTGGAAATCGATTTGGTCTTCATATGGATTGACAAAGGTATTTTTTTTTCATGGCTTGTCATGCATCAAAAGGTTTTAACTGGTGAGAATTTGAGCAAACATGGCTTCCTCGGGCCATTTCGTTGTTGTTTATGCAAAGCAACTTCAGAATCATCAGACCATTTATTCGTGGATTGTGAGTTTACCCAATCGGTTTGGCGTCTGGTTCTGTTTGATCTCGCGATTGCAGCACCATATGGCATGACAGTTATGGCTCTGTTCTCTACCTGGTTGGATAGGATCCCGGTGTCCAAAGGAAAATGTGATGGATGGTATGCCTAGCACATTATCCCCAAGTGCGTTTGGTGGGCAGTATGGCTAGCAAGGAATGATCTTCTATTCAATAATAGATCGTGGACCCTCGTTGATGTTGCTAATAAAGTCAATCTGCAGATTTTTGAAACTGTCAGGAACTGTATTTCCTCTATTCTGCAAGAGATGTCAGAGTGGTTGGGATGCAGTTCAAAATTCAGTATTTAAAAAAAAAAATCCAAACCAATGTTGCCTCCTCTTTGGCATGTGAGATTAACTGCAGATAATTTTTCTCTTTGGTGGAAGAGTAAGGGAGTTTATACAATTTTCTTTGATGGTGCATCTAAAGGGAACCCTGTAGTTGCGGGTGCTGGCAGCTTAATCTTCTCTCCGGACAACGAGAAAATATCTAGTTTATGTTGGGGCTTAGGAATTTGTTCTAATAACCAAGCAGAGAGTTACAGCCTTCTTATGGCTTGCCAATTTGCCAAGAAGATTGGTCTCAAGGAAATAAATTTTTTTGGGGATTCAGAGGTCTTGATAAAACTATTAAATTCTGACTCACAGTTCAATGAACCTTCATTGGATAAAACCTTGCAACGAATTCGTAACTTCTTGAAAGATTTTGAGAAAGTCTCTTCTTTTCACATTTTAAGAGAGTTGAACAAGCAAGCGGATTCTTTGGCTAATAAAGCTTGTCTTTTTCCTTTAGGAAGCTTTAGTTCCAATGGAGAATCTTGTACTATGCAGCCACTACAGTAACTGTTATATGTGTGAGAGATGATGTCGAAGAATTTTCCTTCCTGAATATTGGAAAGCTGAATTTTCCTTCCTGAATATTGTTTTAAATTTTGGGTCATATAGAAGATATCTTCTGACCCTATTGTAAATGGTTGATCTAGCTATTGCTTCGTCATTCCAGTAATTCTTCAAATTTTCAAAAATATATATATATATACCCGTTTGAGTTTAAAAAAATAGAAACAACTGGAACAAATAACATGTTATAACATTTCTAACCAAATACATATAGAAATCACATATTAGTGGAAGATAACTATAGCAAAATATCGTCCTTGATAATAATAAAGTTAGCTAATGTACACCACGGCCAAAAGTATGCATACCAAAACTAGACAAGATAAACCTATTCACAAGCATCATGAAGTTCCAAACAAAGATAATGCCAAAATAAAATATATATCCCCAAGTTGATCATATATATATATATATATATAATTAGTCGAAAACCTTTATCACTCTTTCTAGTTTAAAATATATGCATAACTAAAAATAGCGTAGTTTGGACAGTGCTCTTACATATGGATCGATAACTAAGCCTATTTCCAGGTAGGTGGAAATCATATAAGCATGCAATTTTTCAACTATAAACTATGGCGGGGAAGAGTTAGTTATCAAGAGTATAAGCCCAGTTGTAAAGGTACTTTAAAAAAGAGTACATCAATTAATTTGTTAACGGGCTCCTACTTCTTATTTACCTAAAGAACGGCAAAAACCATCCCTTATTCCGGCAGTATATATATATATACACTTATATACATATATATGTATATACATATATGTATATGTATATATATGTATGTATATATGTATCTGTATATGTATATATGTGTATATACATATATGTATATGTATATATATGTATGTATATATGTATCTGTATATGTTTATGTGTATATGTGTGTATATATGTATATACATGTATATACATATCTATATACATATACATATATATATATATGTGTGTATATATATATATATGTATATATATATGTATATGTATATGTATATGTATATGTATATGTATATGTATATATGTG
>LPNX011049720.1:105615-180808 GCA_001517045.1 Pseudotsuga menziesii
AAAAATAAGAAGTATGACTTATATCCCCTCCCAAAAGACTTGGGATCCTAATAGCTGAAACTAAATGTCCAACCATAGTTGTAACTTGTAATAAGGATTCAACGAGCACATTGAATCGCTGATAAGTTGCCCCTCAAAATATTATGGAGAACCTGTAATGACAATAGATGCTACAAAAATGTTATAATTTGGGTTGTATCACATAAAATGAATGTACAACCATGCCCCCGTAGCAAAAAGGAGCAAACCAAAAAATGTAGAGCCAACCAAGCCCTATAGATAACCAGCCATAAGAAGAATGAAAGTTGCCCATCAAAAACATCTCAACATAACCTAAATCGAAGAGGTCAGAACAAATTGTGCCCGACATCAAAAAGCCTATATATATCTCTACGAGCCAATCAACAAGAAAAATAGGAACTAACAAAGTGAAATATATATAAGCCTAAATCATAGACCAAAAAATGATCAATAAGGTATATTTGCAGTATGACATAATCAGGCATAGTACTCAGGTGAAGCTGCTCAACTCATTTAATCCCTCTAGAAGAGCATCATAAGCAAATCTAGCAGAAATATAACTAGATATTCCACTCCATGACTAGGAAATAGTATCTTCGTGGTCTAAGAAGCATATACCCCCTCCTTGAAGGCCCAAAATGTAATGAGACCACTTTTCACTAATATCACCCGCAAGGCCCAATTGTTGGAAACCCACCCAACGATTGCCCAAAAAATTGGATCCATCCACCACCTCAATTTGATCCAGAGTCGCATATCCTTGAGAATAAATAATCCTCAGTAACTCAGGGGATAATCTATAATTAGTTGGCCCTCCCATAATGGGATCCAATCCAACCTGGATCCCCCTTTTCCAAGAACCCAAGCAAACCACTCACCAAGAATGTGAAATGAAGAAACAAGGCAACTCCAGATATTTGAAACCCTTTTAATGGGTTTATTTACTGCCCTAATCCATTAAACAACTGATAAATTCTTAAAATATTTGTCCATGATCACCCTGTTCCAAAGATTGCCAATAAATAGAGCTCTTCATATACACTTGGTCGAAAGTGCTTTTGCAAATAAAAAATTGTTTTGATCCCCCATCCCCCCAACAATTTTGCCCTTGCCAAAGTGTCCCGATGAACTAAATGGTACTTGGACTTATTCCTGGAGCCAGACCAAAGGAAGTTAAAAAATTTGCAACGAATAACATGCAGTATCAATTTAGGAATCTTACACAAGGAAGGCCAATAAGCTCACAAGTTTTCAAAAAGTGATTTTACCAATATAATCCTTCCACACAATGAAAGACACCTCGTACACTAATGATCTATACAATAATCAAACCTTTTCAAGAGACAAAGCCAATCATTGACCAAATATTTATTTGGCTTTAGGTAATAACCCAAGTATTTGGTGCCATTGTTTAAGGAAGAGACCTCAAAAGGAAAAATGTGACCAATTTGCTCTACCAAGTCCTCATCCAAACCATGTTCTAGGAAGGAAGATTTTGTAACACTGATAAGCATCCCAAAAGCTCCACTGAAAGAATCAAGTACATCTTTGTAAACTAACCATTCTTCCACAGCACCAGCACCAAATAGCATCACATCATCCCAAAAACATAAATATGTAAGTTGAACCAATGAGGATATCTTGATACCCTATAAAGCACCAATACCTCTTTTATCTTTGATTATCCTACTTAATCCTTCAAAGACCAAAAGGAAAACAAGAGGGGATAGAGGGCATCCATGTCGAACCTCTCTAACACCTCTAAAAAACCTAGTAGGGGACCCATTTACCATAACAACATAATTAGTCGATACCGCACATGCCATCACCCAATTTGTAGCCTCCGGACAAACCCCAATCTATTATAGTATCAGCCTAAGGAAACCCTAGTCAACACTGCCATATGCCTTAATAAGATCCAACTTTAGTACCATAGCCTTTTGATTATGTGACTTTATGCTATGGAAATCCTCTTGTGCCACACTGATAGCATATAGGGTTTGTTTGTTCTCCAGGAAACCAAATTGTTCCATGAAGATGTACTTAGATAAGAGAGGCTTCAATCTGCGAGCTATAATCTTTGAAATCACATTGTAGACTAAGTTACATAATAAAATGGGTCTAAAGCCATTGAAAGAGTCTGGTCTTGAACTTTTAGGAATCAAAGCAATAAAGGTAGAGTTTAGTGCACCATTTACCTTACCCAAAGTTTTGGACTCCTCCACCGCATCCAAGATGTGATTCCCCATAATGTCAAAAAAATCCAAGAAGAGTTCCACCGTACAACCATCTGGACTTGGATGCTTCAATTTTTCAAAACTCATCAACATAGACTTGACTTCCTCTAAATGACTGGAGCAACAACCAATGTGCCCTCCTATTTTGAAAAAAAGCTTGGAAACTTTTGAACAATGTTCATTTGGCCTATAAGAAGTCACAAGATCTGATAATAAGGAATGAAAGTGACTAACAACTTCATTGCAAATTTGAATAAACTATGAAATAAAAGTGTAATCTTCACACATAATATCCTAGATAGAATTTCGAGCATGTTTTCAATTTGCAAAATTATGGGAAAATTTAGTAGTCTAATCACCCTGTGGTAACCATATCGCTCGACTTTTCGACCTACACCTATCTTCCTCCATTTGAAGATAATGCAGCCTCCTAGATTCAAGAGCTTCTAGTCTATCCAAGACTTGATTTGGGAAAGCGCCAACATAGTGATCTTTATGTAATGAAGCCAACTCCTACTCACATTCAATTAGATCCAACTTCATTTTCGCCCTTCTATGCCTTTCCCATATAATCACAACATATTTAAAATGTTTAAACTAAGTAACCAACCTATCCATGGCTGAAGGAACAAGTAATGAATCCAACCCACTCCATTCATGGCAAACCAAGTCAACAAACCCATGTTCGTGGAACCACAGGTGATTAAATTTAAATGGATAATGTGTTTTGTAATTAGATATGTCAATTTGCAGCATAATCGAAGAGTGGCCTGAAAGCACCTACGGATCCACCCACGATATGTATCTGAAGAAAGTATCAATCAAATATTTAGAGACCAAAAAGCGGTCCAACCACTTTGCAACACCAACTGAACCCAAATGCTTATTCCTCCATGTCGAAGCCAATGGAACCGACCCGATGTCTATCAAACTAGTTGATTGAAAATAATATTTGAAATAGTCACCCAACGGATCCAAACGTGCTCGATCTTTCCATACACCTGAAGCATAAAATGTAAGATTTAAACCCCCTCCCAGGATAAAAATGAAGTCTAAATAAGACACCATTCACCACATTGTCTCATAAAGTACAACAAGCCGAGTAAGGTCCATAACCATTCACCAGGTTCGGTTCATAATCAAAACCCACAGAATTCCCACAAAGCAGGATGCCATATGAAGTAATAAATGGAGTAAAATGACCTTTATGGGGGTTCCATGTCGTCAAAAGGCCTCTTGACAACTCAATTGGATCCACAAAAACCAATTCCCATCCAGGGACCAACTTAGCAAAAATGGATCTATCCTTTTCACCAAGAACCATAGTTTCTCGGATAAAAACTCACATCGGGATCATTCTTCTCATAGAGCCTCTTGAGGGATAAGTATTTGGAGTGCCCTCCCACTCCATGCACATTGAGGGAAAGGATATTCATTTCTTGGACCTCACGAGGGATTTATGATCTCAAATAGCCCTTAAACCAGAAGGAGAACTTGCAACCACATCTTGAGAAACAACCACCGACTCCACCACCATAAATTATGCAAGTACTCCTTTCCTATAACACCTTGTCTTTAGGGGAGAATAGTCATGAGCTAACCCACCCGTAAGATCTCCCTTCCTAGGAATATTTGAGCCCGATGGAGAAGGGTCTAATCACGATGAGATACATCTAACCCCAACACCAGATGGGACCAACTCAACCCCTCTCAGAATAGTACCCACATAGAATTGAAGTGGGTTATTTTTTACAACCTAATAGAATGTGTGAGGAGGGGAGCCATAACCTGACAAAAAACCCACCTGATCCCCAACAATTGTAGAGCAAGCAATAGGAAGCTCATAAATCTTCTTAGAAAAAATATCAAATGGCCCCGAGCATAAACCAAGAGAAACTAAACAGATAAGTCCTCCCTACCTAAAAATCCTAGGGACGAGAAATTCAAATTAGCTACCACCTCCGAGATGAAACTTGACCTAAATCAACAACAAAGGGTCTCACCAAATTTATTGAATCATGTTGAACCCCAAGATTCCCAATTTCCCTAGAGTCCAAGGAAAAACCAATCAAATCTCGCAACAACCCAGTGGAGTCACTTGACACAACATAAGAGTATACCAAAGGAACTTTCCCTCCCCAAAATTGACCCAAAAATTCCATATTAGAAATATGGTTCAATTCATCATCATTTAAACTAATGAAAAGTGCAGGATCCAAAGATACGAGCTTATTGATTATAAGAGAAGCATCGAATGTGCCATCACCAACAGAGTAAGAAGTAATCGACCACTGGCCCAAGCCCGAACCACCAACATCTTCAGGATCACTACTATCATATGAGGACCATTGACCAAAGCCTTCCACAGACTCATCTCTTTCAGAAGTCAAACTAGACGAATGACAATATTTACAAAGATATCCCACCTGTATGCATCTTAATCAATGAAAGGGTATACCCCAATAGTGCAAGGTCTGAATATAATTACGACCCCGCCACTCAATTTCCACCACACCCGAGACCCCCTTTGATACATCGATCTCCACTAGTATTTTTCCTACCCTCTTGTCCAATATTTTGAGGATATCCTCACCTACATGTAGAAAATGGCCCAAATGATTCCCCACGACCTCAAAGGCTTCCTCCATATCTCAAAAGGAAACCCATGAAGTAAACTTAAAGATAGTGAAATATAATGTTCTCTATACAAGGATCAAATGTAGAGTGTTATATCTTAAGCATTAAGCTCCCATCATTCCTTTAATCAGGTCTTATGCAATATAAGAGAGGCATGCTCATCCTTCTAGAAAGTAAACCCATACCATCCTTTCAATAGAATAGAGATGTGTGGGAAATTACCTACTAAAGGCCTTCAAGAGGACTCCACCCACTGTACAATATCATTGTGGCTCATTGTTTTGTTGTTGAACTTCCCAACCAACTCAATGAGAGATAGACCCACCACATGCTCCAACTCTAAGTCTCTCCCCATAACCATTTTATGACCCTCTATCTTGAGATTCCATTTCTTGGATTTTTTGGATAGGCATTGACTCAGCCCAGAACCAGGACCAGTCACTTTATGGAAATGGGCATTTGAAGTACCACCTTGAGTCAAAATACCAACCCCATTCACTGCACAAGTATTCAACCCACCAAGTCCCACAACCACAACCCTGCTCAAACAACATCCCCCAACCGACCTAAAGACCAAACGTCCTTTCTCTCAAATGTAAGTGGACCTTCCAAAAGCACAATTGTTAGTGACAATGGGATCCATGCAACAATTGATTAGTGAAGGTAACAAAGAGCTAGTTCCACAAGCGATGGGGCCAATGTCCCAATCAAATATACTTTGCAACACCTCCCAACAAAAATAGCTGACTTCAGGAGTCACTTGCACTCATAAGTGCTCCTTGGTGATGCCCTAAGTTTGGACACTAAGATACCTTGTGTCAAGTGTGGATCAATGGTTCTACCTGTACGTTATAGCGTCGTCTCCATACAACAAGTTGAGAGACTTATATGGGAGAGTATGGCAATAATGCCTTGGCTTTCACCTCCTTGGTCACAATGCACTCTGATATGGGATATCTTTTAACACTTGCTTATAGCGGGATTTTCATAGTACCCTAAAAGTCAACAATGTTATGTTTTAAAAATGCCTAATGAAACTAAATTGGTGGGTGGTTTTTGGATGCCTATCCCAATCAATCCCACCAAACTAAAATATTGTTTTGAGACCTACCGTGGATAATTTTATTTGATTATCATTTATAAAGGGTTGATGTTATGGGTTTTGATTGAATTAAGGTGTGCAAGGGAGGTATTTCACAATTCCCCTCTTTTCTAATTCACCAAGATCGTATGGAATGTGAGGTGAAGAGCACGCTAAGATTGAAAGAGATTTTAGGTCCCTTAGTGTGTGTAAGTAGGCAACCACATGTGATATAAGCTGAAATATCCCAAATCCCGATATTTTCTATTTCTAAACAATTATGCGGGTACAACTGGGCTTACAAACTGCCAGGCAAAAATCCCTATTTTATAGGAAAAATTAGGGTTAGGGTTTGTGAGACAGAATGCACACTTACCACTGATAACTGGCTGAACTGCTGCAGATAAAGTCTGCAAGTACTGAGATCTGGATCGGAGAGGAACTGATCTCTGTTGTCTCCGGTGAATGCTCCAGCAATAAGACGCCCAATCAGAGAAAAAGGTGACGCCCTCAAGGAAGGAGGTGCCCGATGGATCCGCCGATTTGCAGGGCTGATAGCCTTGCTGTGCCGGAGAGATTGGCTGGAATATACTGCAGTTCTGAACCCTCTAAGTATGAAAATGTTTTGGTTCTTTGAGGTAGCTTCTCACGCCCCTGGTGGTCTGGAAATGCTGATAACTCCTTCGGATGAGCTCAAATGGAGCTGATAGTCACTGGGTACCGGAGTATGAAGCTGCTGGTGAGAATGATGCCTGAGTTTTGGAAGGAAACTGAGATCTGAAGGCCCAATAGCTGATTAGGGATTTCTGGTGGAAAACCCCCTCTTACGGCTGCACCGTGCCTCTGCAACAATCTCTACCTTGTGCGATATAATTGATGAATGAATTGAAGAACAAGTGGTGAACCAGTATGGCTTACCTGGAATAAGACTAGGACAGATGTTTCACTGCCGAAATCCTGTTAGCTAAAGACTCTGTCTCCAACCCCAACTGCTGTGCTGCTATCCAAGTGCTCCCAAAATAATCAATAATCATAAGTGAGGTCTCCTCTTCCTTTACCTTCTATTTATAAAGTTCAATTGCGCAAAACCTAATCTTTGACCTAATTAGGTCACTTTATCTTCTAATTTGCCGTTGACTTGCATGCAAAGAGCATGGTCATGCATGAAGGTGGCCTTTGGCCCAGGTGGCCCTTCTTGACCAAGTGAGGATGCCGTAGATCTTCTATGAATGGCATCAGTCCTGATCTGATTCCCTAATTATCAGTAACCGCTCGAACCCACAGGAATCACATAGGTTAGCGGTATGGGCCTTAGGGCCTCAAAGGAAGAGGACATTACATAAGCAAAATTGTAGTATTGAAATTAACTAAAGTGCTCAAAACAAAAAAATGGAGATTGTAACTTGAGCTCTAAAGATGCTAGTGGTGTTTGCAAAAATAAACAAATGTTAAGTGTGCAATGGAAGTATTTCACACTTCGCTCTCGTTTCGGATTCACCAAGATCATATGGAATGCGAGGTGAAGAGAATACTTTGGGAAGGGAGAGTCTTTAATTCCTTTCTTATTTGCAAAAGTGGATTTACACTACTTTAAATAAATATTTTATATTAAGCAAAGAAATATGAAAACTCTTGAATACTAATGACACTAATGAGGCCCATTAAAAGCCTCAAGGGTGGTTACCTAAGTATATTTCAAGGGATGACCCCTTTACTTCCTAATCTTAGTCTATATGAGCTAATTACTAAAGAAACAAGTAATTATTGTAAGTTAACTTAGTTTTAGTTCATTAGTGAGCAACAATAGGGCTGCAAGATTGTTGAAAAACTGGTAAAAGGAAAATAAATTACAGTCACGTGGGAAAAATAAACAGATGTGTTGTCGCACGACAAAGAAACTCGTTAGCATGCATTCATGCATTTACAATGTGAAGAGGTCACTCTGATGTGAGATGAACACCCACACGGGCAGGAGTCTGGTTATTAGCGCTAATAGTGTGACTGTCGAAGGTTTGTCCATGCTAACAACACGCCCAAGACACCAAGACCCGCGTGTCTGATAAAATGGCTAAACCAGTGGGTGAGTTCTCCAAGTG
The DNA here is from genome assembly GCA_001517045.1 of Pseudotsuga menziesii. Lineage (NCBI taxonomy): Eukaryota > Viridiplantae > Streptophyta > Pinopsida > Pinales > Pinaceae > Pseudotsuga > Pseudotsuga menziesii. The sequence goes on from LPNX011049720.1 coordinate 113,688, forward strand.
ATTCTACAAATGGTTGTTAGTGTAATAGAACAAAATAAAAGAAAACAAAAACAAAGGGGCAAGAATACAAACTCCAACAACCAATAGATGGCAAACCACTTCTTGTATTGCCCAATGGTCAAGCATGTACAACACCTTGGATATGTGAGCTCCAAATGGAGGCAAACAATCCCTCTAAGGGAGGTATATTTAGTCCACACTATATGTCAAGTGTCTTGAAGAAAAAATGCAGAGAACACTTTCCCCTTGGAGGAAGGTGGCAATGGAGCTTGGTGAATGCTAAACAAGAGGGAAAAGGTGAGTTATAAGGGATCTCAAGCATAGTTCTAGTAGCATAATCTTTCTCTAATTTATTCCTTACAATAAGCATGCCCACAACTTTCTTTTATAGGCCAAGAGGTTTCCAATAAATAACAAGATCCCAATGTGAGACCAATGATCCATCATTTAACTCCAAGGTACACCAAAGAGTGCATTTAAGGAAACTAAGTGTGTGAAGATCCAAAATTCAAATTCTTGGAGTAAATCGAACTTTCAGGATTCTTTAATGCCCCGAGGGTGGGTGAGATCCCGCTATTTGTGTAAGTCGCACGGATCTCGAAGGGGAATTCGTGTTCGTTGTGTGGGCGTTAAACTAGTGATACACACTATAGCACATATAAACATACCTTTGGCTGCATGAGATTGCATTTTGACTGCTTTTGGGAATTTTTGGACTCGTGCTTCTTTTTGGGTCTTCTAATGATGTCTTCAGTTTGATGCATGTTGTATGTTGATGATGCTTTACCATGCAAATTGTGGAAATGTCGCATGTGTGTAAGATTTCCACGATAACAGACTCCTGAGATGCAATGGGGTTGTATGGAGAAAGTACAACAAGCAAAAGGTTTTAGAATGTAGACTTAATCTAAGGTATTTCCCAATGTCAATCACACTCCAATAGACCAAACTCTCAATAGTCACCTAAAGAAACATTTAGCATTATCACCACCATCCAATTTCAAGGACAAAAAGATCCTTAACTCAAGCTCTCACTTGTCTTTTATAACCTTTGAGGTCTTTTCCACATGTCCCACTCATGCAAAAATGAAAATTATTTAATTGAAATTTGATTAATATTCATCCATATGTATTTCCTTTTCCTACTCACATGCAAAGTAATTCATTTTTAGGAGTTATTTTTTTATTATTATTTATCCTCACCTTCCAATCATCCTTTCTATAATCACTCTTAGGTATTCCCTTGATCTTCTTTTTCTTTCTTAAATTTGTTTGCACACTTGAGTTCACCATTCCTTTTTAATTGACTCCATTTTTAATTAGATTTCCTTTTTTTTATTTCTTCTCCTTAATTAAAGGAACGTGTTAGGATATTTTCCTTATTTAATTAAATACATTTCATTCTTTTCATGCACATGATTTTATTTAAAAATAAATTTATATTCATTAATTTTATTTTCATAATCCTATGCATTTGTACATGCATAACAACATCTCACTAATGCATTTATCTTTAAAAGAAAATGCTTATACTAGTAAAATGTTTAATTCCTTAATGCAATAAGATTTACCTAGGTAATATCAAGGGTGTCATGATCATACACATGCCCTTAATATATTCCATTATCTGCGATAGGGAAGTGGTATGATGATTAATACCATGTTAACTCAACCCGTCCCTAACCTTTTGAAAGACACCTTATTGTGTGCCCCCCATCACGCCATGAGTGATCGAATATGTGGCCTACCATCACATCAACAAGCATTTCACAGGTAGAAGTACCACTTACTTTTCAACACGTTGGATGGAAGTAGGTCCCAGTTCTACCTTGTACAGTCCACCATACAACCCCATTACCCGTTTGTAGATCAATTGGCAATTGGAATCCCTATGCTTGCACAAAATAAAGTCCATGTCCATCAAATAGTTCAATTTACATAATTCAAAATATCAAATTAGTGCATGACATAATACAATATAATATCCTAACTCAATTTCGAGTCCTTGCGTTGCCAATGTAATCTTGCATCAATGTGCACATGTGCTTTCCATATAATACTAGGAAAACTCTCAAAACATCCAACAAATAACACATCCAAAACACATTCACATCTACTACTTTTCATGCATCATATCATCAATTGTTTTTCATCATATGTAAATCCATTTATGATAATTAATTTCAAACATAAGTAAATTAATTTGACGTATTATCAACGTATAATAATATAAATTGTTTAGGTTTCAACGTCAAGGCGTATAATATCAAACCGGGTCATTTGTGATGAAATGCCCTCAAATAATTACATAGTCCAAACTAATAAATAATTCAAAGCAAAATGGGGAATTGTAATTTGATTGAGATTATCTTGCTCTTGGAGAAGTGAGGCTACCAAATTATCCTATGTAGGCATATTCCATGTAGCACCAAGTGTCAATCTTATCGAATGGAATGAGGAGACAAAAATAAAATAATATGGTCCTAATATTGATAGAATTGTCAAAACTAACATAGCATTGTCTTTCTCTATTTTGCACATCTTGAGATGAAGTAATAGATACTTGAATTTTGAGAATAATTCTTGGATTGATTCAAAGTTACCAGGACTTATATTGAGGAGCTCAATCTTCAATTTGTGCCTTCTCATCTCATCTTGCTTCTCGAAAAGGGTAGACAACTTGGTCTAGATTCCATTTAAGTATTTCTTTGCTTAAATGTGATATAGGAGATCTAGTGATACTAGGTAACATAGTAACCTAAAGGATTCATCCATTATACTTAGATACTTTGACTTCTCTACAACTGAATTAGGCTCAACCTTTATTCCCATAGTGATCTTATGAATTCCCTTCATTTGTAATAGAATTTAAATTCTTTATTTCCACTTAAAGTAATTTAAGCGGGGTATGGATTTGTTGGGGAGAAAGCTCCATCCTAATTGATGCACTACTACAAAGTGTCTTAAACCTGCAAATTATGCATAGTTGTTATTTTAGAGACCCTAATGCTCTAATGCCATATAATATTTTGGAGCACGATATCTAGAAACTAAAACAAGTTGTAATACAATTGCAAGTGATTAAATAAGTAACAAAAACATGGCATTCATCAACATTAAAGAGGAGATGCAAAATCTATTTTAAAAACACATTATTCAAGTGTATTGTACATGAATGAATCATTATTTACATATAGTCAATTCAAATTACTTAGGAAGACAATTTGAATTGGTATTTAGTCCATGGAAACTTAGTTAGGGCTTAAATAGAGCTCAAATTTTCTTAATTAGCCATGCAATCTCTTGGAGATGAGTTTACAACCTCATAAATAACCTAAGTGGACACATGGAGATTCATATACCTAAAAAAGGAACGATTGCATAATAAACTCATGCATGCAAAAAAATTGCTAAAAAGACGCAAGGAGGGCGCTACTAGCTTAGAGGAGCAAAGGGAGGTGCTTGTAATCCTTGATTAGTGGAGTAAAGTCCGTAGAATCACTCCACAACTCAAACATGCAGTGTAGGACCCTAAATTTAAGGAAAAATCCCTAAATGAAGTAATGTTCCCTCAAGTGCTAGAAATAGACTTAAGGATCACTTCCATGATTTATAGATTTCATATTACTCCCTTAATATAGGGATCAAGCTCTCTATTGGCTTAGATGGTCAAATTGAGTCAAATTTGGACTAGTGTAATCATGGGACCAATATCTAAGTCTCTAGTTGAGCAATTGATGCTATGGAGAAGGTAATTATGCTCTAACAGTTATCAATATAAATGGAATATTATTCTAAGAAAAATGGAAAATAAAATTAGAATCGGTAAAAATCCCAAGTCTGGTAGTTAATAAAAGATTATGTTTTCAAACTGTGAGATCACAATAATGTTTGAGAGTTAAAGGATGACTAATGGTTGAAATTAAATTAGGATTCTCATACCATAAAAGTCTAAACCATCTACATAAATGGAAGTTACTAGGATCTAACAAGAGGGGCCATGTTGTGAATGGCTCAGATTGATTCAAGTAAGTCCTATCAATAGTTCACATATGTCCATGCAAATGAACATAACAATGGATTAATAGGAGGGATTGTACCACGAATAGTCCAGATTAAATTGAACGAATTACATCTGCTGATCTTGACTGTTCATCCAAGATAATATGATCAAGGCATAACAAGGGGAATATATCCACGAATGACTAAGATTATTATATCATGCAAGTCAAATTAGTTGATCATGTCTCTTCATGCTCAAAGAAGTAATCGAGGCTTAACACAATGGGAATTGTTGCAAATAGATGAGGTTGCATTACATATGTTGGGCCCAGAAATGACCCCTTTTTGACCACCCTTATCTACCTCTTTTTGCCTCATCCTATTCTATTATGTATACTAAATAGATGTTTTTCCTTCACTTGGTCCCTCAATTCATACAGGTATGGTTAATCATTGTCTTATTTTATTAATGCTTAGGATTGTTGTAATCAGGGATTTACATCTTAAATTATGCTAACATATGGTGGTTTTATAAAGATAATTCGATATGTGAAGGATACAGGTGTAGCGGGCCGAACATGCCAAAAGAGGGATGGACATTCATTTCTGAGATGATCGCCATCCATTCCATCATTTCCCAAAGAATGCGGTCCAAGGGTATTATTCCACGTGAGTTGTACAAAGGTAGCTGCAATAGGTTGCAACAGATTCGGAGGCAATAGTGCGTCGCTACTCGAAATTAGCTGCAATCCACAGAGTATCTTCTCAATTAATCATGATCATTATTTCTGGATCGAGTAACAACTTCCTATATCTTCTGCTCTCATCTTGCCACGACTGTAACATCTCATCGTAATTAGGGCAGCCTAAAGATTAGAGATCTTCATGGTTGCTCGATAATAGTGGGAAGATGTTATGATTTTAATTGTATAAATACTAGGAACTATTTCGAGCCAGGCATTGAAAAGTTAACCAATTTATTGTATCAGCTGTGAGTAAGGTTGTGTGCTCATTTGCCACTTTTAATACAAGTAGTTTGATTCTTCAGATCTCGGCGTTTTAACATGTGTTACTTCCAGCATCTATGTGTGAAGGCAGGGCCCGCCTTCCCACAGGGATTGTTGAGTTAATTAGGTATTTTATTTATTTTGTTGTGTGATCTTGTAATAACTTCCTTTATTTATAGTAAGCTGCAACAGTTATCGATTTACTGTGTGTCATTTGAATAATCAGTAATTGCATCTCTTGTAAAACTGCAGTGGTGTGGTGTGTCAGTCAACTGTATAGGTTAACTTTATTTTATGCATCTATGTGATAGCCCTGTTCATCCCTAGTTCTTTCAATTGATGTTTTCTTTAGATCTTTACAGTTTGTTCCTTTGCATTTATAATTGCAGAATTTAATTCCTGTACTTTGAATTTCTAGAATAGTTGAATCAAGATAGTTGGGATGGATCTTTAGATGGTTTGGTAATTAGGGATTTAACTTTCTGCAAAAGTAATCTAGATGTTATTTCCTAATTCTTTTCATTCTAGATTAAGAATCGTAAGAAGGTACTTGTGATTGCATTCTTGAGAAGGTAAATTAGGTTAAGCAGATTTTGGGATGAGTGTGGCTGAATAGGAAAGTAGGATCATTTACTTACAGCATCAACTACTTAGTGTTTAAAGCATATACAATGCATATTACCCTTGAAATAAGAGACTTCCCTGGGTTGACAATTTATATTGAACTCTGTATGTTGGCTTTAATTAACTTGCATATAGGGTGCCCAAGATTTTGGTGCCGTTTACGGGGAGGATAAGTATTAGACACTATAGTAGTTGCATCCAGTAATTATATTTATTCATTCTTCTTCAGTTTTTAATTTTGCATGTTTTGGGTTGCATGAATACAAGAAGGATATAGCATGACCATATTATAAATCCCAGAACCCCACAGAACACTAACGTTGCAAGTGGTCGAGGCTGTGGGCAGAATCTAGAATTGGGAAGAAGAACATTCATTGACGACCTGGTTGATAGAACCAATTCTTCTACTGGGGCTCGCTATCAGGAAACACCTATTAGAAGAAGCCCTGTCACCCCTGGAGTGGCAGCGTCAGTCTCTACAGTGGAGAACACATGAGGAGCTGCAACACCCTCGCATACCCCTGCGGAGGAAGACAGAGTTAGTACTGCAGGATCGGCTGATCGAGATTTGATCTATTACATTAATGGGAAGGTTGTGACTGAAGAGGAGTGGACACAGTTCCATAAAAAATTTAACGACCTGTGGAAGGACGAAGAGGATAAAACAGAGGAAGATATGAGCAACAGACGCAATCCCGAAGAGGAAGAAGCAATGGGCGAAAATCATCATCACGAGCATAATTCCCCGCCTGAAGGGACGGTTGCTACACTTCAGTTCCCAATTCAACAACCAGAAGGGATAGCCCCCATGAAAAATATATCACCATCGGTGTTGCCTCGCTTTTATGGAAAAGCAGCAGAGGATCCAGACGAATTTCTTTTCGAATTTGACATCCTCTGTTGCAGCTACGACTACACCACCAATGCACATAAGCTGAAACTTTTCCCTGCCACTCTGAAGGACAATGCATTACGTTGGTTTATGAGCTTAGGAGGAGGAACTGTCACTAACTGGGACCGGATGAAACAGGTGTTCCTGGAGAAATATCAAGAGTATTGCAATACCAAGGATAAGAGAGAAGAACTGTTTAAAATGGTATAGAGGGATGATGAAAGTCTGGAAGATTTTCTTGAAAGGCCTTTATATAATGTGCATAGAGCTGGACAGACTAATATGGGGTTAGATGTGATCAAAATAATCCTACTTTGTGGGATTAGGGATGATTTCCTAGACATGTTAAACCTGTTAGGAAAGGGGGATATCTCCAAGGAGTCCTTTGAAAAGATCGTTGAACTGTGCAAAAGGTATTCCAGGGGATCTTCCAGGAATAACAAATGGGACAAACAAGACAAATTAGAATGTGATGTCTTTGACAAAACACAAAAGTCATCTAATGGAGGAGCCACCCGTGCAGAGATAGGAAATCTCCTTGAAAATTTCAAAATAGAAATGATGAGCTCCATCTCCTCATAAATAGATGTCCTGAGGACAAAGCAGAAACAAGCAGTAGAGGATCTCACACTAGGTGTATTCTGCCCTAAATGTAGGAAGAACCACCCTCTGAAGGAGTGCCCGCTCGATAAGGTAGAAGTGTGTTAGCTGTGCGAGCTGAACCATGACACAAAAGAATGCCCTTCCCTACCTTAAGTGAAGGCAGTTCTACAGGCATCAACTCCAAATGTGGAACTGGCTTACTTTATTGCACAGAAAAAGCCCTGGCAGCCTCGAAATCAAGGTATGATCCCATACTTGTTTCCATTTTCAAATAACATGAATAATTGGAATAATATGCAACACATGAATACACAATTCCCTTCATCTTATTCTAACCCTCAATGGTACCCCTCTCAACCTCCAATGCAAAATTTTAACTCTTGGAACCCCTGGACACAACCACCAAACCAACAAAATTCCTGGTCTCCTGGATGGAGGAATTTCCATCTAGGGAACCAATTTCCCCATAACCAACCCTCTCAACAGCTTCCACATCAAACGTTTCCTCATCAACCATACCTTCCTCAACAATATCCTGAGCTTTATCAGCAGTCGCAGCTGCAACTCCAGAATAATGTTGTCCCCAATATGCCAATACAACCACAACTGCCTGCTCAACCTAACCCTAACCCAAATAATAAAGCAATCCATCAGTTTGAGACTGCCAACATGCATGCTTACTCCATTACTCATGTATCCTACAACGATATCCTCTTACGATCAGGGAAGGTAGTGGAGCCTTTGATCATTGAGGATGTTCCATCCTTTGTGCATGAAGAAAGGATGAACCCACAGTATTTATCCAACATAGCGACTCCCATTATTGAAGATGCTGAACATCTGACTAATATGTCGGCTGAAACACAGAAAGTCACATTTATCGACACACATCCTACATAGTTGATTAGGGAACCACCATACCCTGAAATATTAATGTTACCGAAGGCAGTGGGACAACCTCAATTTAACCTCTTAGGAGAGTTAAAAAAATATTTATGTTAAAATTCTACTCCTTCAGGCCCTTCAAGACGTACCTATCTATGCCATAATTGTTCGGGACCTGTGTACAAGGAAGCCAGGAAGAAAACCCAGTGATCCTCCCAATGTTCATGTCATAGGGAAATTATCTGCATTAATAATGGGAAAAACCCTCTTGGCCAAATACGATGATCATGGGAATCCCATTGTCACTATGCAGATTGGGAGCACACAAATACCCAATGTACTAGTAGACTTAGGAGAAGCAATTAATGTCATGACCATTGAAACTATAAGGAAACTTGGGCTCACTAATCTCAGACCAACTCCTACCGTTTTAGAACTGGCAGATAGATCCACTATTAAACTTGAAGGAATCTTGGATGATCTCGTTATCTCAGTTGATTCTTGGGAGTATCTTGCTGACTTCTTGGTTTTACAACCTAAGTCGCAGCTAGGAGGACACCCGTTGATCTTGGGAAGGCCCTGGGTAGCTATAGCTGATGCTCGCATTAGCTGTCGATCTGGGTCTATGACGATATCAGATGGAACCGAGATAAAGAACCTCACTCTCTATCCTCCAGCTCGGCCGAGCTTAGAAGCTGAAACTCCATTATGGATGGAACCAGAGGAAGAAGAGGGCGTTCAACCATTATTAAGGATAGGGAAGTCCTTGACTTTTAAATATGAAACTGAAGACGATGCCATTAATAATTTGATCAGTGAACCCACTTCCGTCAATAAGAAAATTTATCAGATCTTGAATGCTACTCTAGGTGAAGAGGAACAAGAAAATCTCACAGAAGAGACATTAGTCAGTGATACTCACATAGTTCCAGTGTTGAAAAATTTGAAAAGTGTTCCTATCGAGGTAGATTCTGGAAAAACCCTGAATATCAATCCCAGCCTTTCCCTAGATGAACAGGAATGCCTAATCATTCTCTTAAAAAAACACAAGGGGGAATTTGCTTGGGAGTACACAGACATGAGGGGCATCCCTTCTAATCTGTGCACCCATCACATTTATATCAAAAGTGACTCCCGGCCTGTGAGCCAGCCTCAACGACAAATGAACCCCAATCTTAGGGACATAGTGAAGGAAGAAATTTAGAAACTCTTCGAAGCAGGATTTATATATCCCATTTCAGACAGTGAGTGGGTGTCTCCACTCGTAATAGTACCCAAGAAGAATGGTAAATGGAGATTCTGTGTGGACGATAGAGAGCTGAACAAGGCAACACAGAAAGACCATTTTCCCCTGCCTTTCATCGATCAAGTACTTGACACCTTATCTGGGAAGAAGTTCTTCTCCTTCCTGGATGGGTTTAGCAGGTACAATCAAATCCAGATTGCTCTTGAAGACCAAGATAAAACTACCTTCACCTGTCCCTAGGGAACTTTTGCATACATAGTGCTTCCCTTTGGTTTATGCAATGCACCAGCCACATTTCAAAGAGATGTGATTGGCATCTTTTTAGAATTAGTTAATGATAGTATGGAAATTTTCATGGATGATTTTACTCCTTATGGCGAAGATTTTGAAGAAGCATTGAAAAATTTGGAAAAGGTTTTAACCCGTTGCGAACAAACCCAACTATCTTTGAGCAATGAAAAGTGCCATATAATGATGAGTGAAGGAGTGGTGTTGGGGAATTTTATCTCCGTTGATGGCATCCAAGTGGACCCCTCTAAAATCAAGGTAATAAAAAATATACCTGCTCCTACAACTCAGAAAGAAATGCGAAGTTTCTTAGGGCATGCTGGATATTACAGAAGATTTATAGAAAACTTTTCCAAACTTACCTCTCCTTTGTTTTCATTGTCAATGAAGGATGTGCAATTTAGTTGGAATGAGGCATGCCAGACAACATTTGTTAAACTTAAGGAGAAGCTGTCCACAACTCCCATCCTAAGAGGGCCCAATTGGGCCCTGCCTTTTCACATTTCTTCAGATGCCTCTGATACCGCCATTGGAGCAGTTTTAGGACAGTAAGAGGGTCAAGCACCTTATGCAGTTTATTATATTAGCAAAAACCTAGCCCCTACTAAACTTAATTATACTGTTACCGAGAAGGAGTTTTTAGCCATTGTTTACTCCGTTAACAAATTTCAACATTATATCACTAGATATCCTACCTTTGTGCACATTGACCACTCGGCCATCAAATATCTAATGAATAAACCTGTTACAAATGCTAGGGTAACTAGATGACTGTTATTATTACAGGAATTTGATATCACCATTATAGACATACCTGGAAAAGAAAATGTTGTCGCTGATTTCTTATCTCGTTTTACTAACAGTGATGATAATTTGCATGTTGAGGACTCTTTTCCAGATGAACACTTATTTGCAGTTTCAACTCACTCCACTTGGTATGATGATGTTGCTAACTACTTGGCTATAGGGAAGCTTTCGGCACATTTGTCCAAAAGAGAAAAGAGGAAAATTATTCAACAAAGTGCCATGTATTGTTGGATAGACAGTCATCTCTTCTACACAGGCCCTGATCTTGAGATCAGAAAATGTGTAAGAGAAGATGAAATATTCCATATTTTGAAGGCCTGCCATGATGAGCCTTGTGGGGGACATTTTGCAGATAGGAGGACAGGACACAAAGCGCTGAGAATGGGCTACTATTGGCCAACCCTTTTAAGGGATGCAAAAAGATATGTCCAGTCTTGTGATAGCTTCCAGAGGATGGGCCAACCCAATAGATTGGATCAAATGCCTCTTCAACCACAGCTGGTGGTTGAACCCTTTGACAGATGGGCCTTAGATTTTGTTGGTAATATCAGCCCTCATTCTAGGCAGAAATCCCACATCTTGGTCTGTACCGACTACATGACAAAATGGGTAGAAGCTGTGGCTTTGGTGAAAGCCAATGACCAGGCTGTGATCGATTTCCTGTATGGTGAAATATTTACCCATTTCGGAATACTCAAGGAAGTGGTTACCGATGGAGGACCTCAGTTTGTGTCACATCAATTCGAAGCTCTGCTACGAAAGTACCATATTCAGCACTGGATAGCTTCACCATACCATCCCCAAGCCAATGGCCAGGTAGAAAGCACCAACAAATTTATTGAAGCCATCCTTACCAAAATGGTCAAGAGCCATCGTAGAGATTGGACTGATAGAATTACGAAAGCATTGTGGGCATATCGCACTACTTGGCGCAATACTACAAGTTTCTCTCCTTATGACTTGGTGTATGGGAAAAGTGTTGTCTTCCTGATTGAATTTGAAATCAAAACTGTGAAGATAGCTACGGAGGTAAACTTAGATGTGACCGAAGCCCAGAAGAGAAGATTGAATCAATTGAATGAACTTGATGAGAACCGTCTAGCTGCTGTGGATCAGACAGTATTAATCCAGCAATAGAGATCCAATTGGCATGACCGATTCATCAAAAAGAAAGTCTTCTGCGAAGGAGACTGGGCATTATTATATGATTCAAGATTCAAAAGGGACTTCAAGGGTAAGTTACACACAAGATGGTTGGGCCCATACCTTGTAGACGGAGTATTTGATAATGGTACACTCCGCCTGGTAACCATTGATGAGAATCGTGCACCATTATTTGCTAATGGTCACAGGCTGCGACTGTACCATAAGCCCATTTCAAAAGACGCATTCACTTCACAGATTGCACCTAATCCAGAATACCAGTTGGAATAAGGGCAAGAATCTTTCTCTGCTCCTGTCAATCCTTAGATAATCGCTGTAAATCTTACATAAAAATTTTGTACCTAAATAAATTGTTATTTTTACTATTATTTTTATCTTTTTCTTTTGCACTTGATTCATTTAAAAAAAATAAAATAAAATGTGCAGGGAAGCGCCTAAGGAGCAGTGGTCAGTATCGGGCCTATCGACCAGGGTCATCCTTTTGTAATTTTCTGCATCAGAAGAAAATTCCTTGAACAAATCTGTTGCAGCTGCAACATTGTAATACTTTGCCTATCTTTCTGTTTTTCTTTTGCAGCCACAACACCAAAAAATACCTCCCTTTATTCCGTTGTGCGCAGCTGCAACACTGTCAAATCGTTGCCTATTTTCCCGGTTTTTTTTTTTTGTAGATACAACACCGTAAACTCCCAACCTTTACCTTGTTCCGCGCAGCTGCAACACCGTAAACTCCCACCCTTTATTCCGTTCTGCGCAACTACAACACCGTAAACTACCGCCCTTTACCCTGTTCCGCGCAGCTGCAACATCGTAAACTCCCGCCCTTTACACCATTCCGCATAGTTGCAACACCGTCAACTTAATGTCTTTTTTCGATTCCGACAGCTGCGACACCATTTCACTTTTGATCATTTTTACCCTTTCCGGCAGCTGTGACACCGTTCCATTTTTACTATGTTTACCTTTTTCGGTAGCTGCGACTCTGCCAAAACTAGCTGATTTTTCTATAACTCAGAGCCGTGACTCTACCAAACTACTTGATTTCTCTATGGTCTATAGCTGTGACTCCTCCATCATTGGCAGAACTCCTTCCAACCTTGGTTAGAGACTCCTGCAGATCTAGCTCCAATTCCTGATGCCGACGATTCTGAATTTATTTTCCAGCATTCATTATGTTTTCGACAAGATTGACACGATGGTTTTGGTTCGCCGACCAAAAAAGTTATTACAACATGCCTGCAATAATGATTAAATTTAAATGGCTGCACTTCACACGCTCTACTATTTTCCAAAGGTCACCATTCATCACATATTTTCGAAGGTATGGTTCTGATTATTTACTTGATTAAGCATTAACTAGATTTGACAACATTAATCATACCTTCTTTTCTGTGCCCATTATTACACCTGCATACCGTTAATTGTCCACTCGTACAACTTAATGGCCATTTATGTTACCTGATAACCGCCACCTTTCGTAATTTGGGATAAAATTCCAAACATTTCTATGCTCTGAAACTTTCTGAATTTACCCAACTCCACTCTCAGCTGTTCAAGCATACTTTGTGCTTTAACCTCCATTGTTTGGACCTGTAATCTGTCAGTCTGAGAAACAATTCTGAAGTCAAACAAACATGGGTATCCTAGCTCGGCATGAACCTACAAATACGCAAGAACTGAGAAGAAATGCCGAAGTTTTCGCTATTTTTGAAGCTCTAGGCTAGACTGAATTCTTCCAATGCCTGAATGGGTTTCATTGCGAGACATCTCTACAATTTGCCTTAAATCTTACAGAAATCCACTTAGAGGTTCAAGGGTTACATATCGAAGTCTCTGAAGCAATAGTGGCTAAGGTCACTGGCCTTGCTTAGGTGGGTAGAGCCTAGTTTGGTCAAAGAACCCCCAATGCTGCTGCAGTACAGGATTTTCTGAGAGAGGGGGAGCACATTTAGCAGTTATGGAGAGGGATAGCATTACAGTCACTGCCTCGGCCTTGGGGTCAAGTAGCAATTTTCCTCAAGAAGTATATCACCTATGAAGGTAGGTATCAGATGTTTTATTACTCTGAATTTCATCTATTATCTCATCTCTGTCAAAGGGCCTTACTGAACATTCCATTTTACCTATTCAATCATTTACACCATATGGTGGGGTTTGTTAGAACAGCCAAGCATCCAAACTCCTCCCTTACCCATCATGGCCTAATCAAATTAATAATTTTACGGGCCTTAGCTCAATGGAACCAAACCTGGGAGCAATTCACAGGTCAAATTCAGGAACCCACCCTTTTGCCTGGCGTTCCAATAGAGGAAGAAGTAGAAGTACCTGTACTCGTGGGGCCTGTTCAAAACCAAGAAGAACCTACCAATCAATAGTTGGGGGGAAATGAAGAGCAACAGGAGGTTTAGAGTCCCTCCAATTTAGTTGGGGGGGGGGGGAAATGAGACTGGATCGGAGGATCAGTCAAAAGACCAAGCAGAACAAATGGAGGGAAATGCACAAGAAAACCCTGTAGAGAGATTAAATAATATGGAAGCTCTGACAGTAAAGGCTGAAACTGGAGCAGCATTAGATGTTGCGACAGCTGAAGCCAAGGATATTAGAGCCATGATGATAGAAGAAAACACAGAGGTGTTGACCATTGAATCTTCCCTTGAATGGGGAGGAACTCTGATTGGGGAAGAACAGGAAAACACTGAGACAGAGGATATCCCTTCCACATCAGCTGCAAATGTGGAAATTTCGGCACCACAGAGGAAAAGGAGGAGATCAAAAGAAGAAATACAGGCATCACCACCAATAAGACGAAAAAGAACCAGGTTAGTTACAACAACTGAAGCAGCATGGGCAAGATGGGCAACCATAGAAGCACATATCAAGTTCCCCATTATGAGACCCAAATTAAATGATGCCCCACAAGAACCGGTTGTAGAAGAACCTCAAATTGAGGGACTTCTGTATGAAAATGGGTTATTAAAGGAGGAAGTAAATCACTTCGGAAAGAACTATAAAATTGGAAGGAAGCATGCAGGAAACAGGTGGAAAGGAAGCTACACACACTGGTTGAAGTTGCAAACCAATTATAAGGATCAAATCTTGCTGAGGATGGTGAGGAGGAAGAAAGAGTGGTTTGCCTTGTGTGTGGAGAAATCTTTAACCAGTCAGGCTACAAAGTCATAGTTCGTGCCTTTGTGACACAACAACCCGTACCTGCATCTATGGAAGAACAAGGACAACCTGATTGGAAGGATGGTGAAGCTCCCCAAGAGAAACTCTAGCAAAGGGAAGTAGCAGATAAATAGGGTGCTGATACACAAGAACCAACATCTTCGAATATTCCTGTTGAAGTTGCCACCCAAATTGGGACAGGTGAACCAGAGGCCGAAATTATTCCTGATTTTGTTGAAAAATTCTGTGTTGTGACTCCTGAACCTTCTTAGGGCACAGAACTAATAGAGATGGAACCTCAACGGCAGAATGATGATGAGGTTGAACATGATGCCGATACACAAGAACCGACATCCTTGAATATTCTTGTTGAAGTTGCCACCCAAATGGGGAAAGAGGAATCAGAGATTGAAAATATTCTGGAATTCAATGAAGAAGTTTGCACTGTGACTCCTGAACTGTCTCAAGACACAGAGTTAATAGAAATGGAATCCCAATAGCAGGAAAATGAGGAAGTTAACCAGGATGTTGCCACACAAGAACCAACATCCCTGGAAATTTATGTGGAGACTCTCAGGCTGCAACAAGAATTCAATCTCGGAATGGACATCATTCCTGATTTGGATTTAGGAGAGGATGAAAAAATGCAATCACAATCCTCGGGGGACACTGAAATCCTCGAGGAACAGCTCCATTTTGCAAAAGACATGAAAGCAACTCTACAATCCCAGCATCATGAAGAAAGAGAAGGGTTGGGCTCTATTACGCAAGAACCAAGGGCCTTGCATCCCCTTGTCAAAGCTGCAGTTAACAATCAGGCATATAAGGAGATCAAAATTCAAGAGGAGGTTGCCACACAAGAACCAACACCCTCATAATCAGCTGCTGAAGTTGCTATAGGAGAACTCCAAAGAGAGGATGTTGTTACACAAGAACCAAAATCTTCAGAAGTTGTTTCAGAGACACCTATGGTTGAAGTTGCTATAGGAGAAATTCAAAGAAGGGATGCTGTTACACAAGAACCAACACCCCCAGAAGTGATTTCAGTAGTACAAGATGTTCAAATTGGAACATCAGGTGATAAGGTATGGACTCAACTTCCTCAAAATTTGATCCATTTGGATTTTGATAATGAAGAACATCCTAAAGATGAAGAAATCAGGAAGCTGACAAAAGAACTCTCAATACTGAGAATAGAAGTGGGGAAGTGGAGGAGTCAGGTGGAGAGATATCAAGAAGGGATGGTTTCCCTCGATGAACATAGGAAGATCATCAAGGAATTGAAGGAAAAGTGGGTAGAAGAACTTCTGTCCCAGAAACTCTGCGGGGAAGAGTTATAGAAGGAGCTAAAGGAGATGAAAAAGTTCAAGTCCATGAAGGTGGAAAAAGATCAGCTGTATACTCTTTCTCAGGAACTGTTTGGTACCAGAGTACCATCCTCCTCTTACCTTGTGTTTTTATTTGAGCAGTTCATTTGGTTTAAACTGAGGGCTGTAAAAGAAGGGAGACCATACGAAATAGCAACCTCAGCTAAATTCCTAGAAACATTTTTGGAAAGTGACTTTGAGGACTAGAATTTGCTGTGTGAGCTTTATTTGCATGAGTTGGCTTTTCCTTTGGACCGCCATTCGAATCCTGTCCCTTTCTCAAGTGATGTTTAGCTGAGGGCTTTTGCCTCCTTTGTGAGTAATCATGTTTAGTGGGAAAGATATTTCCAAACTTTCTCTCATAATGAGTCCCACTCTAACCTTTGAATTCGAAGTGAACCTCTGAATCCTCATCTTCTCCTTTCTCATCATTAGAGTGTACTCTCGTGTCCCATCCAAACTCAGCGTATAATGGAACTTCAAGAAAGGGTTATTTATACTTGTGTCAGCCATATTTCCATGCATCAATGAATGGATTTGGAAGGTAGCTAGCATAGATGGCAGGTTGCCTCTCAACCCTGAGAAATAGGGACACCTACTGTTACAGGAATTTTGAACAGGCACTTTCCAGGGTTGAGGGATATGTTGGATGCATGAAGGAATGTGGGGTTAATTGGCTGGGACTCAAATTCAAATTTCCTCTCATCTGGTGGCCAACAAAACCGTACAGGGAAGATTTCCATTAACAAGGGCAGAAGAGCAGAAGTGTTGGAGATATTGGGTTGTCCATAAGGTATTTGTGGAAAAGCAGGGAACATCTGAATTCCCATACAACTTTTCTTCTGTCCATGAACGAAGCACAATGCCATATTCAGATTCAGAATAATGGAGGTTGTTGAATGAGGACATGCAACATGATAGTTGGGGGGAGATGTTGGGCTCAGAAATGACCCCCTTTTTACCACCCTTATCTACCTCTTTTTGCCTCATCCTATTCTATTATGTATACTAAACAGATGTTTTTCCTTCACTTGGTCCCTCAATTCATACATGTATGGTTAATCATTGTCTTATTTTATTAATGCTTAGGATTGTTGTAATCAGGGCTTTACATCTTAAATTATGCTAACATATGGTGGTTTTATAAAGATAATTCGAGATGTAAAGGATACAGGTGTAGCGGGCCGAACAGGCCAAAAGAGGGATGGACATTCATTGCTGAGATGATCACCATCCATTCCATCATTGGCCAAAGAATGTGGTCCAAGGGTATTATTCCACGCGAGCTGTACAAAGGTAGTTGCAACATGCTGCAACAGATTCGGAGGCAATAGTGCGTCCTTGCTCGAAATTAACTGCAATCCATGGAGTATCTTCTCAATTAATCATGATCATTATTTATGGCTTGAGTAACAACTTTCCTATATCTTCTGCTCTCATCTTGCCACGACTGTAACAACTCATCGTAATTAGGGCAGCCTGAAGATCCGATATCTTCATGGCTGCCCGATAATAGTGGGAAGATGTTATAATTGTAATTGTATAAATACTGTGAACTATTCCGAGCCAGGGGTTGAAAAGTTAACCAAATTATTGTATCAACTGTGACTAAGGTTGTGTGCTCATCTGCCACTTTTAATACAAGGAGTTTGATTCTTTAGATCTCGGCGTTTTAACGTGTGTTACTTCCAACATCTCTGTGTGAAGGTTGGGCCCGCCTTCCCACAGGGATTGCTGAGTTAATTAGGTATTTTATTTATTCTGTTGTGTGATCTTGTGATAACTTCCTTTATTTACAGTAAGCTGCAACAGTTATCGATTTGATGTGTGTCATTTGAATAATCAGTAATTGCATCTCTTGTAAAACTGCAGTGGTGTGGTGTGTCAGTCGACTGTAGAGGTTAACTTTATTTTATGCAACTGTGTGATAGTTGTGATAGCCTTGTTCATCCCTAGTTCTTTCTATTGCTATTTTGTTTAGATCTTTGCAGTTTGTTCCTTCGCATTTATAATTGTAGAATTTAATTCCTGTACTTTGAATTTCTAGAATAGTTGAATCAAGATAGTTGGGATGGATCTTTAGATGGTTTGGTAATTAGGGATTTAACTTTTTGCAAAAGTAATCTAGATTTTATTTCCTGAATCTTTTCATTCTAGATTAAGAATCATAAGAAGGTACTTGTGATTGCATTCTTGAGAAGTTAAATTAGGTTAAGCATATTTTGGGATGAGTGTGGTTGAACAAGAAAGTAGGATCATTTACTTACAGCATCATCTACTTAGTGTTTAAAGCATGTACAATGCATATTATCCTTGAAATAAGAGACTTCCCTAGGTTGACAATTTATATTGAACACTCTGTATGTTGGCTTTAATTAACTTGCATATAGGGTGCCCAACAACATATATAAGATGTTTATATCTTAACCATTCATGTAAAGGACATGATGATACCATAACATGGGAGGTGATCACACCTACAGTATAGAGTCGATCACATCTCCATATCGGCAGTCATGATCATCTGCGAGATACCCTTCCTCAGTGTTAAAATTTACTGTGCAGGGCAATCTACTATGGTGTAATGAGATGCAAGGAACGGGCCGAGTATTATGACATGAAAAAACTAGGATATGCCACGTAAGCTCTTTGTTGGGTATGGTGCCATGTGTTTTAGTCTGGAGCGATTTTCTTATTTTGGTCATAAAAAGTGAAGATTTAGTTGTATTTCAACAAAATTTTGGGGGTATATACAAAGTGACGAGGACTACAAAAATGCTAGTGATGGTACATTCCTAATTCAACTCTTTTTTTTCAAAAATTAAGGATTTATGCTTTTTGAAGACCTTAACAAAAAACCCAACCAAAATCCCTATTGGTGATGAAATTTGGATAGTGCAGTACATGAGTAGGCGCTAAGAAACTCATTATTGCATTTGAAAAATTCCTAAATCATTTGGACTAGGAATGCAAAAACATGCTAAAACACACTATTATAGGACACTTTTTGGGGGATTTCAAAAATATTGTAGGAGGGAAAAGTGACCCCAAAATTCAAAATTGGAAATTTTGATTTACTAAAATTTTTACCTCCTCAAAAATCTAAACAAATTTGTCCAAGTGAATATTTTCCATATATACTCAATTTGGGAGATAGAAGTTTTTGGAAAATATTGCAAAAATGCAAAATTTACAAAGTAGTCAATTCTAGAAAATTATAGAAATTGACTAGAGCATCAAATAAGTGATCTGAAAGGCATTGAGTAGTAAAAATAATGATTATTGTTAGTGCATGATACAAAAATTTATTGGATCTCCCTATATCTTCTTCTACGGGTGGTTGAATTTGGTCTCTAAGACTAAGTGCATCTACAAGAAAAGTGCAGAAATTGGGAAAATTTGGTAATTTTGGAGGGTTTTAAAGTTTAGCACCAAACTCATAACTGGGCATGGCCATAGTAATTACAAATTTAATCAGGGTAATAATGAATGTGAATTACCAAATTATGAATAAATGCTTCAAATATTTCCAAAAACTGGACATAAAAGATCCTGCAGCTTTGATTTGATAAAACTGTCAATATGTGTGGTTTCAAAATGCTTGATGATTTTTTTTAGAATATAATGTATCTAAAAAGTATAATTTGTAATATCCCCAATCTCAAAATCAGAGATATTATCTCCACAATCCGGAACCAAACAGAAAGATCGAAACTAGGTGGAAATTCTAGCTTTCACAAGCGAAAATCTACTTGTTTCCAACTCACTCCAAATGTTACCAAACATTCACTATTTTCACATATGAAGTAGGGGATGGATCCTAAAACAAAATACCTGAAATTAATGCCCCACTTACAAAAATCATAGATCCCTTAGGGAATTTTGGAATAATAAAACTCAAGACTAGGCCCTAACTTTGTCTGCAAATGCACTAGTTCGGTAAAATGAGCATAACTTGGAAATTCACAAACCTTTTTAGATGAAATAAAAAAGTGTTTTCTACTGGAAAAATTCTCCCGAAACAAATGTATAGGTTTTATAACCCATAAATACTTATATATGGTCATACCTGAAGGATTTACTTCGACAACTTGCACTTTTCCAAGTACATCACACCTTAGCAAACCACTTTGAATAGACCAAAGGATCGGAGGAAACTTACCCATAAATAATGTGGAAAATAATTAATTTATGGTGAAATACTAAAATTAAATATACTGCATCAATTTCATATACTTCATATTTGGCAAAGGTTCAAAACAGGAAGTGGAAACTCTAGACTAGGTGCAAAAGTTGAATTCTAAATTGAATTGTAAATTTCCAAATGGATCCAAACAATGTCAAAGGATTTCAATTTTCCTTTATAATGAATGTATCAGACCCAAATACATCACCATTTAATTTATGTAACTTCATATTAATATTTGGAATCACTAATGATCGAGGAGTTAAGCCATCATTAAGATATGCCAATTATTTGCAGTGATTTGCACATAGGAGCAATGGAAACATTGAGATAGATGCAAATGGAAGGAAGGGGTGCACTTGTATTACTGTTTATGCAGAGAATGCATATGATAAAAAAATAAAGGGATTCTCTAATGTAGAAAAATCAAGAAAGAACTGAAGATATGAAGCTTATGAAGAGTAAGAAGAAGATAGAAAGATTGTCTCAAGAATAAGGCAATTCCCATGACCTGCAAAAAAAAATTTGTAGGATTTCCACGCCTTGTTACAGGTACCCAACAAGCAATGGAACCCACTAAGATATCCATAGGTGCTCCACCATCAATCAAACTACACTTCACTGGAAACTAGCTAGGAAAAACTACCAAACTAGAAGCAATTGATAAGACCAATACCAAAATCCAAAACAACTCAAACCAAGTGCTGCAAAACATATGAAATGATAATATAATTTTGAAATGAATCTCACTTATATGGACAGGGTTTCCAACTCCTCAATCACCAATTAATATTTCTCTCAACTATATATAATGTAAAAAAGGGTCACATCTCCCAACTGTGTGACAAGGGGAACATCTCCCAAGTCTAGAGAAACAAGACCACATACAAAATCATACAATACACAAGCCTACCCCCAAAATGGCATTTTTTTCTCCATGAAGGCATCTACTGACACATGTAGGTTCTTTGAGGACAATAGATATGCAAATTAATATGATAATATCTCTCTCTTCTCAAGGGCCACTATTGAGTCCACTCCCAACTTTATATCCTTCCCATCTCTAGGATTCCATCCCAAATTGCTACATATAAAGTTTAAATATTTTGACATATCCTTCCAAAAGAGAGATCCTCTTGTAGGACGAGGTAATCCAAGGTGTATCTAGTTGATAATCAAATGGGATTGTATATACTTAATATGCATACATGTTTTCCATAGTCCATCCAAATTTATGAGCCTCTAAAGACCCTTTGCTGACATCACCTATGAAAGGAGAGTAAGATATTTTATTCCCCAACCTCCATTGTTGTTTGTTTTACACATGATATCCCATATGTATAAGGGTGGGGAATTTTCTTCCATATTACCTATCCAAATATATTTTGAACATATAATCCTTGTGGGAAAATAATAGACTTTGGGATGAACACTAAATCCATCCAATATATTGGAATGGCTTCGATCACAATTTTGACTAGAGTAACTCTTCCAGCTAGAGATATCCACCTATGATACCAACTTCCAATCATTTTTTTAATCTTTTCAACAACCAAATCCAATCCTTAATTCTATAATCGTTTGCTTTCAAGAGAAAACCTAGATACTTGAAGAAGGATTCTGATGATTCTTCTATCTAAGGGAAATGTCAAATGATGCTTTGCTTGAGAGGTCCAAAAACATTGAAAAATAATATAGTAGACTTCCTTGGATTCACCTCCTTGCATGTTGAGGAGGAAAAAAGATGAAGAATATGTTCCAATAGTTTTTCTTTCATAATATAGGCCTTTCCAAACATAAGTATATCATCTACAAAGAGAATTTGAGATATGGAGAAATATTGATTAGGTTTACCCCATGTAGTTCCTCAAGCTTTTTTCAAGTGAGATATGTCGACTCATAGCTTCACCAATAACAAGGAACATAAGTGGGGATAAAGTACACCCATGGCACAAACCTCTATATGAATAAAAAAATGGAGAGTCAAACCTATTGATATGGATCACATAGGATAATCCTTGTGTATTTGCTTCAATCCAATTAACGAAGAAACATGGGAAACACATTTGTGTTAATATTAGGCATAGGTACAACCAATGGGACTAGTCAAAAGCTTTGGTAAGATCAATATTCAGCATGAATGCAAAAATAGAGGAAGTTTTGATGGCTTCCTGGGCCAATATTATAGCATCATGTATATTCATATAATCTCAAAATACAAATTGATTAGGGGAAATACAACAAAGAGAATAGGCTTAAGTTGGGTGGCAATAACCTTTGAAATTACTTTGTATATGCAATTGGAAAGGGAGATGGGTCTATAGTGATCAAACCCTAATGAATTTTCTGATTTTTGGATGTTTTCTATGAATGTGGAGTTAAATGGAGAATGAACCACACCTAATGATCTTGATTCCTCAACAATTATTGTAATATCCTCTCCAATCAATTCCCAGAAGCCCATGTAGAACTCTACAATCCAGACATTAGGACCTACATATTTACCAAGATGAAAGGACAAAAGGACCTTATGAACCTTGTCCCTCATGAGTTCATCCAATAAATGTGTAGCTTGTTCAAAGTCAACCCACTTGTTAACGAAATAAGTTGATGCAAATATATCCTTAATGTTCTCCTTCTTTGGATACGAAAAGAGCTTGGAGTAGTGTTGAACCCCTACTATAGATATATATTTAAAATCAATACACTCCTCTCACTTTTTATTTCAAACATTTCATATTGTGTTTGAATCTCTTATTCCTAAGGCTTGTTTGTAAAATAACAATGTGTTTTTATCCCCTTTTGCTAGGCATAGAGCCATGCTCTTCATTTTCCACTTGGCCTCTTGTCAGGTTAGAATTCCAAATTTTTCATTTTTCAAAATTTCAATGTTAATAATCTTTTCTTCCTCAAAATTTTTGTTTTAAAGAGCGTTGATATACACTTCTAGTTGTTGTTATAATCCATCCAAGCAATTCTCCTCGTTTGAGAACGTTCCTTTAACCCAAGATTTTGTGAGCCCCTTTATCTTGATTAAATTTATTTGAAGAAATTTCATAAATATATCACTTGCATTGCTATCATACTGATATCGTCTCTTTGATACAATTTCTTTAAAAGCCTCATAGGTGAGCCAATGTTGATGATACCACTGGTATCATAGGAATTTTATCCTCCTCCAAATCCTCTGATAACTTCCACGCTTATTAAGGAGAGGGAATATCACTACTTTTAGAGATAACCATGGGATTTGGGATAGGGTTCTAAGGACCCTCATTGATGATAACGCACATCAGTTTCTTCCATTTTGATAAATATGGAACCAAAGTTTCTAGGGTGGCATAAGAGCTACTTCTTGAGAAAAGGATATTTTCCTCTGGGACTTTTATTTTCTCTATCAATTGGGTGGTTACTCTTTCAAATTCATCATTAATCCTTGCATGATTAGCCTAGAAATTTTAATGTCCCACTTCCACATCCTCCTCCTCCCTTTTCTTCTTCTAAATATTTGTTAGTGAATATGCTCCAAAATCAGAAGGAACCATGACCAAATTTGTACCCCCAATGTCATCTGATATTTGGTTATATGGACAATTGATTTTCATATGACTACGAAATTTGCACTTAGTGAACTTGGACCACACATTTTTATAGTCTAGGGTTTTAACATAATGATTCTCCCCTACTTCAATCATTATGGCACCTGAAAAACCCTATGCAATGTCCATTTCAACACAGAAGGGTGCTACATATGTATTTGTCTCTGGAGCTACCTTTATGAAAGTTCCCAATGAATCCCCAATAATCTTTAAGATATTAGTGTCCTATAACTCTATAGGGAGACATGGGAGTTTGACCCATAGTGTAAGCATATGTATTTTTTCCCTGATCGGATCAAACCCAACATGCCATTTGAAGATGGATAATGTCAAATTTCCCTAGAACCATGGTCCTTCCATTTGTATCTTTAGTTTTGTTGTCCATTGAGTTGAATACAAATGTAATATACCCTCTTTATCCCACATGGGTCAAAGAAAAATATTGTAGGACCTGCTCCTAGGTTTCCTTTACCCAGTTCTTTATCTCCTCCTCAAAAAACCTTTGAGCATGGAATATTCCAATTAATGCATTTCCATGTAGTAAATTACCTTATCTTTGATTAGAACTAGATACATGATCTCCTTCATTTATGATCCATGTTTCTTAATACACTTGTGTTTCTTATATCTCTATCATTGTGTCGCAGTATCTTTGGGACCACCTTGTGTAGGATCTCACCGACGTTAGAGATATCAAGTTGAACCACATTTGAGATACCATTGTAGAAAGATGGCAGTTTTGTTTTAGAAGGTAATTTACTAGGATCCAAAGGCTTTGGAGGATAGAATTGAATAAATCTAAGGGCATAAATCATTGCTTATTCCATAATACATCATTCAAATTTGTGGGAGAGTATGATCATCCTAAGCTCCCTCATCATTAATATGTTCATGTATCAAGATGTGTGTTAGGGACTCCCGAGTGGATGAGTGATGCTTCTGACAGAGGGATAATGGACGTTCGTGGATCCCTAGTCCTAATGGTGTCTTGAATTTGTGATCATACAGTTTTTAGAGCGCCATCTCCCATGCTATTCCAATAAATAAATAAATAAATAAATAAACAAATATATACATTAATGCATCATAGAAATATAAACACATCGATGCATATTTCTTGTAATCTGCACATCAATTTATCTAGTAGCAATTTTTTATCATTTGAAAATGGTGTGCCTTATAAGGAAAAATGCAATGGTGCGACTATACTTTAAAATGCACACCATGGGCTGTGAAATAATTTAATATAAAAATAACCAACCCCTAGAGTTCTTCTTGCTCTCCTTTTATTTTCTATTTCACAATAAGAATTGATTTTTAGCAATGAAACCTTTTTGGTTATATATATATAATTCTTATTGTGAAATAGAAAATAAAAGGAGAGCAAGAGGAACTCTAGGGTTTGTAGTAAAGAAGGTAAATCTAAAGGAACATAACATGAGCATTCACATCATTGAAGGTAACTCATATATCCTCTACTTTCTTCAGAAAAACATATAAAATTTATGCATTTTTTATACTATTAAAGGAAAACTAACTTCAAATGTCACTCTCTATAGAGTTGTATGTCCACGGTGATTTCTTACAAAATTTCTCTTCAAAGAACTATGTCTCTCCAAACTCTTCCATTGCATAAATCACTCCACAAAATTTTAGCAAAAAAAGGTTTGGGGATTGGGGTTTTATTTTATTTATAAGCTCATTGTCTTAAAATTATATTCTTGCTTTTTTTTCATTTGATATTTTTTCCATTTATGATAAACACACACATCGTTTTTTTTAAGATAAGGAATTCAATGCACCACTCAAATGATAACACGTGTTATTACCATACAAGTGCAACGTATAAACAATAGAAAAAAATGAAAATATAACTTTTTCATTTTTTGTTGAGGTAACGATGGACATAATAGATAGTATAGCATCAATGTATTATTGACATAAGCACATCGATGACATGACAAAACCGAAAAATGGAAGGGTAAACTTATGAAATTAATACTTTGTAAAGGTTTTTCCTTTATGGAGGTGGTTGCACAAGCTTTCCTTGGCGTGCCTATGAAAATATCACATTGCTGCGCTAGTGTTGTTAAGGCACACCAGTGTGCCATTATAGTTTTAGGTGCACCGTTTAGTTTATAAAAAATCATAGTGTTTCATGTTTCCTATTTTTTTAAATAAATAAGATATTTATTGATTGTATTTCTTACTCAATTGCAGAGGTAAAAAGAGCAATAAATCAAATGGTTGATTCTTCAAATTCTAGATCATTTCGTATAGTTTCAAGTTCAAGTTCTCGATTTCCATCACCAATAACTCCATACTTATTTTTATTTTTATTATATATTTGAATTTATGTTGTCTTTTCATGAGCATTTGAATAATTGTGCATCGACATTTGCAGGATCTTGATTCCAGATCAACTTCGTATGCAAATGATATTCCACCACTCCCAAAAAGACATAAGGTCTTATCTGGAGAAAAATATCATAGGCAGATGATACATGAAACTGGAAGGCCCCTTTACCTTGCCAACTATGGCATGTCATCGTCCGGTAACCATCCTGGACCAATGGTACTTTAGTGTGAACTAGATCTCTTTTATGACACCCTAGTAGTATGCAACTGTTCAAGATCTAAAGGGTTGAAGGTGAACACTGGGCATGTCACATTGTCCCATTATATTAATGACTGACAACCAAAATTGGATGGTCTGATACCCCCGCTACAATCAATTATCTAATAGGTGAAATAGAAAAGACACATATGAACACTTCCATATGCTCATTCTTTGAAACGTTGGAATCAAAATAAACCATATTTCATCCTAAATTGACCAACTTGTCTCCTTCTACTGAGTCAACTGAGAGTTCTAGTGAGCTAGAAGATGATATTAATACCACCCAAAAAATATCTACAAGGAGATAAAAAAAGTAGTATGAGCTAAGAGCAAAAATGTATAAGTGCATGCAAAGTTCAACTCAATTTTGGAGGGTAGTGATGGATTCTCTCTTCATGTCCATATGAAAAATAAATATCAAACCATTGACAATCTTGCTTTGTATTCCACTTGGTCGTCTTCGCTACCTGTGCCTGATGTTGGGACCAAATTCTCCTATTGTGGTGACAAGTACATGATCACAACGTCTAAAATAAATGGTGAAAATATTGGTTTCAAGGAAAAGGCCTCGTAGTGGAGGCTTTTAGTGTTACAAGATTGGTCAAAATTCTCAAAAAACTCTCTCCTATAACCTCCACAAATGGTATTGGATGTTTCAACAAAGGTTTTCATTGAAATTTTTTATAACTATAAAAAATAAGCGGCTATAGGCTTTTGTGGAGGCTATTTTATCAATGTGATTTATTAAAAAAAACACCGATGCTTTTAAAATCAATACATGCACACCAAAATTTGAAATCATTATATGCACCTATGCTTGATAATACATATAGCACTGGTGCACACCAAAATTTTAATTGAAACCGTTGCTTTATATTAAAAGTAGCACCGGTGCTTATGTACTATTAAAAAGCACTTGTTCTTTATAAAAATAGATGCACCGACGCTTTATAATAAATGCAGCATCGATGCTTACTAACTATTAAAAATCACCTATACTTACTAATTATTACAAAGCACTAGTGCAATAAGTGATGGATGTTGAACATGCATTGTCATTGATGTCAAATGGAAAAAATATTGAATCAAGGGGATCAAAGGATCATTGTTGTGTTCATAAATTGATGTAAACGGATAAGTTATTGAAACTTTGTGTTATCTGAAAAGTATGGGGACTTCCTCACATAAAGGAAACTTAATGAGATGCATATGGAATAATGCAAAAGTCTAGAAAGAAAAAAGATCACATATGTGCGCATATAAGAAACTAGAAATAAGAATATGGAATATGGCAGATGTGTGCAAATACCACTTTGATACGAGAATTATGAAGAAAAGCATGAGATAACAAATTTTGTATAAAATGGCATGTGACACATAACTTATTAAGAAGAATATGAGAGAACAACTCGTGTGCAAAATTCCCACAAAGAAGTTGTCATATGTGCGCCAAACCCCACAAAGAAGTTGGCATATGTGCGCCAAACCCCACAAAGCTGAATGTGATAAGTGGCACGCCGATGCAAACCGATTCTTGATCAATATGCAAACAAGTGGGGGTTGTTAGTACAGGGATTTTTGGAGGCTCCCAAGCCCTTGAAATTCCTTCTATATGACCTAGGGATCAACATAGAGGTGTCGAACCACAAATATTATGGGTTAATAAGCCGTAGTAGGTGACCGAGCTTTGTAACCAAGCGTTAAAACAAAACCAACGAATCCACCATCAATATCATTTTGATCGCACCGTTAAGATGCATAACGCTTAGAGAAATTGCATCATATATACAATGGAGGTAGATCAAGAAGATCTGCAAGTGTATTGACCAAATAAAGGGTCGATATTAAAAGAGATGGTTGAAATGATGAGGAATTAAATAATAAAGTGGCGATCATGTTTGGAAAAAGTGAGATCTGATCTGACGATCAAAATACAAAGCACATAGATCAAGTGCAAGTACTATGGAGGGGCCTGAGCATGCACAATGGAGAAAAGAACATGAGACACGTGGATTAGACCTTTTTACAAATGGCCCAACAAATTATCATTATTGCTTTGGGAAACCACGGTGGTTTTAGCTCAAGATAACGTGGTGGTCCCACCGTCAGTTCGAGTCACCCCTGCACAGTCATGTCAGACAGTCGAGGCCTAGTGTCATGAGTCACATCACACAGTCATCATCCATTAATACCTTATAAAATGTCAAATTTAATTCAAAAAGTCGTTAAAAGGCCATTTTGTCTGTTTGTTAAGGTCATTGTCATTCGAACCATCCAAGGCACCAGCTGACCAAACCTCTTGTGCGCAAGTACTCCCGACAGTCGAACCAATCATCAATTCATACAACCAATCATCCTCCATGACATTTAACTGGGTATTTTATCACTTTACCAAGTTGCTTTCAATATTTACATTCTCAAATCTATTTTTAACCTAACTGGTAAAGTAAACCAACTCAACCCTGAACTAGTAACTTCAACCATTAAAATGTCTCAATAAACCTCTAAACCTTCTTCAAAGACTATTTCATCAGAGAATGTGGTCATATTTGACCATCAAGCCAACATCAAAGGCCCTGATGTTACTCATTCTGACCTAATACAAATCTTAAATGAAGCATGTTTTAGATATTTCTCTGATCTAGACACCTACAAGTTATAGGATTCAAACTTGGTACATTCAATGTCTCCCCTAGTCATCCATTTTCCAGAATTTGTCGTATTATGTTCGATTTGTTACTCCCCAAGTTGAAAAATGATCATGTCCTGAAATAGAACTAGGGTTATTTATCATATTAATGTCTAGAATTTTAGAAAGATGTTTTCTATCCATGAAGAAGAAGGCCTCCAATATGTAGGGGAAAGATAAATGGCCCTACAATATCAAACCCTAAGCCCTAATGATAAAGCTTCTATCATGAGCCATCATATGGAACCGGGTATGATTACACAGAGCTCAAAACCTCCATTTAAAATGGTATTATTCCAAACTGAATCTAGGAAAATCATTATGCTCTTGTGCACCAACCTAAGTTATAAAAATGATGAAGAAGTCGACGAAACTATATTAGGCTTCCTAGCACGCCTATCACCTTTTTTCCAAAGAAATCCCCAAACTGAACATATATTATTTCCTAGCTTATGACATTAACCAACAATTGACTAAATACCCTTCCCTAGAGATCTTCAAATACCCTTCCTATCTTTTCTTCTCATTCCCATATCAAAACTACAAACATTTTGAATCCCCAGGGTTGAAGATGACTAATGAAACCTTGAGCAGAGAGTTCCCAGTACATGAATGGAACCCTTTATTTGTTAGAAAATCAAATAATTCAAACTTCAGAAAGTTTAAAATAAAGCGATGAAGATTGCCTACAACATCATTCATGGAGTTGACCTACCCAGAATGCCTAAGGAGGGTAGAGAGTGGTTACAATTCACCCCTAAAACTACAGTAGATGTCTGGTTTTTATTTAAATATCACACAATAATTAGAGTCTATGGTTTTGAAGGAAATCCATACAAGCTACCTACCTTTCTGGTAGTAAGAATTCTAGCCACGGAATATGTCAGATAGAGGTTCTTATCAAATGAAGTACACTTTGGAGGCTTGAAACAATAAAAATATTTCCACATCCCCAAATATGTGGGTACTTTCTAAATCAAATCCCCGAATGTTGTTCAATACATGGAAAGCTTCCTGGAACAATTTAATGTATCAAAGGTTGAACCAGTGGCATATGATCCACACAAGGTCACATCAAAGAAAATATTAGGTTACAAAAACTCATCCTATGATTGTACTCCCATGCCAGATTTGGAAAATATTTCCAATAAAGACAACTAAGAGGAAGTAGAGAATATTTTGAAAGCTTCGACAAAGTCAAATGAGCCTGCACAGGTAGCAGGGAAGAAGACATGGAAATAGATTAGGAATAGCAAACTCCTCAAGCTAAAAGGACAAGAACCGATCGAGTAGAGATATCCAAAGCATTAGCAATAAAGGATATTGAAGCATAGGCATCTAAGGAAGTCGGTGAAGTGAATAAATAAGCAATAGTTCAAGGAAAACCAATAACTAGGTTTATGCCTTATCCCCATCTGGAATTCACAGTTCCCCGGAAGTCAAAGTCCCTCACTCCAATTGGACTTGTCCTAATACAAACTGATTTGTAGTCTATCTACATGGAAATAAGGAAGGACAGTGTGCATAATATAAATAATGATAAGAAACAAGCTATTCCTTCTCAAAAAACACTAGCAACAATAACAGATAGTGTAGATGACGACTTCAGGAATGTAGTAGTAGAACATGTGGTGCCAATACCCACAATATTGAGAGACTATAAAGCCAAAGAGCATGTTATAAACTATGGTCAGTTTGTCCAGTTGAATAAGGTAGATCTATTCAAGCAAGCAAGTGACATGATATGTGTAGAGGTAGTGAAGGCTACCAAAGCAGAGAAAATATTAAGAGAATATTTGAACAAAGTGGGATACCTATAAAAGGAAGAAAAATGGACCACAAGGGACAATCATTTCACCATAAAGGATATGGAAGAGAAAAATAGTGGCTTTAAGTAAAAATCCTAATGATGGTTCTCAATTTAAATCACTGATAACTAAAAAATATAATGAAATAACAAATCTTAAGAGGCAGCTAAAAAATACATAATGTGAACCTAGTACAAACAATGGAGATACACTAGGTAGAGAAAGAAAAAGAAGAATTGTTAGCCACTATGGTGAAGTAAAAGGGTTTAACAGAAGAAAAATACAAGAAAAACAGTGAGTTTCCATCAAAGATAACCACATTGGAATTTTAGAAAACTACTAGAGCACAGTTTGTTACCCTTTCAATAGTTACATATGTAGCGTGAAATCATACATCAGTTCAAACAAGAGTAGAGAAAAGTATTCCAAAGCCTCTAACTCAACCACTATTAAATGATGTAGTGGACTTGGACTCCATGGAGGAAGATCAAACTCCATTTGAACCAGCCAGAATTGAAGAGGACGTACATACCAAAATAAATGTCCTAGAGGATGACATCATGAACATGATGTAAGTGAAAAAGATGGTGACATAATTGGACTAAAAAGAAAAGTATATGACTTGAAAGTTTAGGTTACATCATTACAAATGGATGCTGAAGGAGAAGAGTTTCTAAGGAGAACAACTAAGGATATATGAGAAACAATAGCTCAGTTATTCAATGAAAAATGGGATTTTCTAGAGCTAATTACTGTTGAGATGGAGACATACAAGTCGACTATGGATGAAATGAAATAGTTAGCACCTACATTGGGAGATAATCCCAACCAAGGTAGAGAAACAATTGATTACTTGAATAGCAAGAGCAATAAGCATTTGGAAGAGTTGTATTTAAACAACATAACACATTTCATTAAAATTGCTAAAAGAATGATCTTGAAACAGACTTTGTACAAAGTATTGTAGAACAATACAAATAGTCTACAAGATGATATCTCAGCTTTCAAGACTATTTTCAATGGATGGCCAAACTAGGATTACCTCTTTTATGGGATGGTATTGTAGAGTTCTAGTCAAAAGAGGAATACCATAAAAAATTAAAAGAAAAGAGGAATGAAGAGACTGAAGAGGAACTAGAAGGGGTGATAAGTGGAAATCAATCCTTTGAGAGGATTAGGCCTAGCTTTCATATTTGAAAAAGGATAAAAAAAAATTCAAGGAGATGGGGCCACTAACATATGAAAGGCATTTGAAAGAAGAGCTGTCATTAGAAAATATATAAGGTCACACCATCCCAATGGGAAAGGAGTGCAAGCTAGTGACCAAATATCACAAAATAGATCTACCACCTCATCCACAGGAAACTTAGCAATCATCTGGATCATCTTCTTAGTATCCGAATGTCCAACAAACTCCTCCTCAAGCTCAACAATTTGCACAAGTACCACCTGTAGCACAACAATACGTAGGACAAACTACTTTGTTGGCATTTACGCCACCCAGAGGTTCGATGCAGCCTGTAAATCTAGCGTACACATAGATGCTACAAAGAATGATCCAAATGAACATTCCACCTAGCTATTCATTTGCTCCAACTCAACAAACAATGCGTGGACAACAATCACCCTCTCAAGGAAAGAAGAGAGGTGGAGGCAGAAAGAAGAACTAAAATATAGTTTGATGTAATATGTAATATCTTAATGTAAAAAATAAATAGTGGAAAAATATTACTTTTCTATTACAAGTTAAATCAAAATAAAACTTATTCTTGACACCTCAAATCCCTATATAATGTAGCTCAAACATAGAGCAAAAGGATAGCAATTTTAGAACTAGAAGTATTCTTTGTATGTTGTTGAGTCAGATGTATAGTTTTTCCATGTAAATATTTTTTAACAGAGACTAATGGAATTAAGTCTTGCATATTTTTCCTTCTTTGTTTTTCTATTATGTTTCTATCATTTTTCATAAACAAAAACCATAGAAATGTTGTATTGAGTAAAAAAAGGGTTGTGCACAACCATAAATACAAAATTGAAATCAAGGTTTCAGGTTGTTCTGAAGGAGAATCAAAACTACGATGCCTATGCTCTTAAAAGAGTTTTTAGATATCTTGAGATGCTTTCTGAAATATTTCAGGCCCATTGAAGGGTAGATTCTTACAAACTCTTTGTTAAGCAAAATGCAGAAATACATCTAAACAAAAAACATAACTGGTGCTTCTACTTTTTCTTGCCTTCAATCCCGCGAGAAGGCTGCATGACCGAAGTTTCCTCCATTGGGTGGTTTCCTTGGTCCTAGATATCATGGGAGTGGCTGCATTGATTCATGTGGGCCATATTCAAAACCTCCTCTTTAATAAATCCACGGTGCCCATAAGCTCTCGCAGGTCACGTTCATTGTCGTCAATCCTGGACTAATGGAAGCCCATTTAGTTTGCCAAGAATCTAACATCGGACGCAATCTCCCTATTCTCCTAAACGCCAACACTGACCATTTCTTAAACCTCACGGAGATGGATTTTAATATCTTTCAGAGTGGATTTGATCTCATCAATGTCCAAATTCCCTGGTTTATTCGCCATTGGAGACAAAGTTTTGTTGTTTGGAGCCCGCAGGATAACTGAGGGCGAGTCTTGGGACTGTTGGGTTCCAAATTGAACCAAACTACCTTTGCTTCTCTTCCTGTCACTAGCCAAGCCTTCGAACTGATGTTGGAGCTGTTGTGCTTCTTCTGATGGCAGACTACCACTACTTCCTTTCTCACCTTCTCTCGCCAAAAGGTCAAGCTTCGAAATGAAAAGAGGGGAGTTGAAAACTGTCATGCCTTTGAAGTCTTCCATGGTTCGTGTCAACGATCGACTCAATACCTCAAGGAGCTAATGTGCAGGACGTGCTTTAAAGGTCATCACGTGAATGAAGGTGCCACATGTCCACGATGATGGATGTTTGTTGGTGGAGGTCGAGTGGTCATCAAGGGGGGATGGCATGCGGGAGAGCCATGAAGAAATACCCCCCAATATTATTATTAAAATAACATTCTAGCTATGGAACATACTTTTGGTAATAGGTTTTATCTTTGAGTGTAACCATTCCAATTTTGTTCTTAACCCCCTTATTGGAAAGCTTGTCGGTGAGTTTATTGTTGTTTATGAGAATATGAGAATAGGTGGCCTATGGGAGGGGATTTAGATGACGGATTCAAGCATATATTCTTCTGCAGTTGGCAGAACCATGATTGTAATCCAATCTCATTTTTTGGATAACCTGCCTTGAGTCTCCAAAGGTGACGAGTTTTGGGATATTAGACTGCCCTACCAATTCCAAGCCAAGAAGAAGCGAGAGCTATTCTGGTTCATTGTTAGATATTTTTCCAAGTCCCCAAGCATAAGAGTTCACTATGTTTTCATCGAGATTGAAGATATTCGCCCCTGCAGCTGCCTCCCCATATAATGTTGCTATCATTTTTCTGAGAGGATTCATGAGAATGATTGTAAAGTGAGTGCAATATTTTTTTATATGAATTGAGAATCATGGATACTCTATTCATGATTAAGTTTTGGATGTTATTACAGAAGTTCAAAGTTCATTTGGTTTTGTTTTGACCTTTAATACAACTTATGGTGCTATGTATATAGAATATTTCTATATATTTTGCTTTTATGAAATGTATTATTGTTAAAGAAATATAAATATATCATGTTAGGCTTGTCAGAGTGTAAAGGATTGTTGAATTCAGTTTCAAACAACTCAGTACATTTGAAACCTATCTTTGTTTAGGAAATTCACTCGTCGGTACTTCCTAATTCACAATATTTGCTTTCATCACTTCACATCTATTCATTTCCCTATTTTTTCTGCCTGACTCCATCAAATTCCTTTGTTCAGTTTGCCTTTGCATTCATAATTTTATTCACAAAACATATTGAAGATTCTGAGCATTTTAAATAATGACTCAAGCCCTAGTTTACACTATGATATAGCTCTAATACCATTAAAATTTGAGCCTCATCATGCCTAGTCTTGTTCTATCTTCACCCTAGTTCAACTATGGGACTAACATGAAAAATAATGCCATTGCTGAGGAGCACATTTAAAGAAGATCATTCCTCAGGGAATGCCATTGTAAAGATATTATCTCTGCACGGTGAAGTGGATCAAACATTATTGGTTGAATCTTTCACCTGGTGACTCTGTTGGAATAAGATGGATCTTGGTAAGTGGCACACCAGATAGAAGCATCGGACAAAGGATCTAATCAACCTTCCAGATTCAAGAAGGCATTGGAGAAACCTACGTTCAACTCAAGGAAGAGGTATTGCACTCTTAAATTCTCCTTTGATCTCTGCTTTAGTTGAAAATCAAGAGATATTTGAATATTTAAATAATGAAGAAAGGCTTCATATATTCCAAGAACTCCTTTGAATGTTGTGCTTGAGCCACATTTCTTAACTCCATCTCACTCAACAAGTACTTCTTGACCCAATGAGTATTTCTTAAGACCTCAGAGACATTTTTTTACCCCACCTTTGCAGCCCATTGTAGTACAAACTCCAAATATGGTAGGAAGAGGTCATGCAGACCCATGACCAGATGTTAACCCGTGTATTGCAGCCAAATATGGTCCTTTAAACCTACCTTTAAATCTACATGACATGCTTGAACAATATCTAAATCTTTTACTTAAATATGATGGAGAGAAATATATATATANACTAGAAGGATAAGTAAGAAAATGGTTCATAACTTTACCTCCTAATTCTATCAACTCTTGGCATGCTTTAAATCAAACTTTTAAGAGACAGTGGGGGGAAAAGAGAGATAACTATACTACCTCACTAAGTTTTCGTTCCTAAAGAAAAAGAATGGGGAAACTACAATTGAATCTAACAAAAGATTTAATAAGTTGTATAATAGAAGTCCAAATGACATAAATCCTTCACAAGATGTTGCAAAAGTCACTTATGTAGGGGCTTATAAATCTGATTTTGCTATGATGTTGAGAGAAAGAAGATCTACAACCTTAGAAAACACACATGATGATGCTTTGGATGTATAAGGAAACATGGCATATACGTGTAAGTTAAAACATAAACAATATTTTTAAGAAGAAGAAGCCTAAAGAATACGTTGAAACATCAAACAAGAACAAGAATAAAGAAAAATAGGAGAACAAGATAGAAGAAATAACTAAAATGCTTAGAGGTTTATCAAATACATTGGCCATACTTGAGGCTGAAGGAAATAATCAAAATAGAAATCATCAAGCAATTGGACAGAGAAATACAAATAAGTTTAGCAGGCCTTTTAATCCTCAAGTCCTAAATAGAGAAATAAGGATTGAAGATCCTCCGATACAACCTTTTATTAGGTCAATATATTTTCTTATTGGCGAAGAATTTATTGAACCTCTTGAAGGAATTAATTGGATGAATGATGATAATCAAGTGATACATCTAACTCAAAATGAGTATGAAAGGTTTTTGTATAAAGAATCCTTTCAAAATGAAATTTATGCAAAAAAGAAATACTTTCTTAGGCCAAGAAACTAATGTGAAAGACAACCTGAAGATCATGTCCCTAAGAAAGTTCCTAAAGAGACCCTAGAAGTTAAACAATATGAAAAACTAGCCTTTGTTATAAATCCTAATGTTGTTCAAAATAAATCTGATTCTCCAGCTACCTTAGGAATAAAGTTTACACCTCTTGTTACTCAAAAGAAAGTTGGCAATCCTTAACCTAACATATTTGATCTAGAAAAGAAAGATTCGGAGAAGCTCACCCAACCTTTTGATTTTGAACATGAACTGTCTAAACTAAATATTTCCATACCTATGTTAGAACTTGCAAAGAATTATGCATATATGAAATAGATTGAGAAATATTTAAAGCTAAATAATCCTAGCAATCAATCTGATATTATAAATCTAGCCGATGAAAGTCTTAAAACTGGAGTAGGACTTGTTGCATATGATAAACCCTCTGACGATACTCCTTCATTCTATATAACAATGATTTTACATGGTAAATTAATACATAAGTATATGTTAGGATCTGGAGCATCACATAATCTCATGCCTAAAGTGATAATGGATGAACTTGGATTGGAGGTCACTAATCCTTATCATTACCTTTATAGCTTTGACTCCAAACTAGTGAAGTGTATTGGCATTATAAAATATCTAGTTATAACCTTAGCACAACTCGCCTCTTAAGTATTCTGCTACACGTTGTGGTGGCAGATGTTCCTCCAAGATATGGCATGCTGTTGTCAAGAACATGTGCAAATAGGATGTGTGGAACCATGCAGATGGATATGAAGTATGCAACCATCCCTTTGTTTGCAGGAGAGACAAAAAGTCTAGACAAGGAAGCTAGATATGAATACGTGTTAAGTGAAGGTGGAATCCATATAAACTATCCAATATACACTATTTAGGAGGATATGAGTTGTTCAATGTTGACTGGAGGGAGTGATTATCATAAATATATGTATCCTTTGATGGATATGAAATATATAAATCCTACACAAGATCAAATCTGGGATATGTATTTTTATGGATCTTCCACCAAAGAAGAGGTAGGAGTTGGTGTAGTGCTCATATCACCTAATAAAGAAGAATTTACATTGTCATTTAAATTGAATTTTGAAACCACACATAATGTGGCAAAATATGAAGCATTAATCCTGGGTTTAGAGGCTACAAGAAGACTTGGATTACAAGGATTGCAAGGTTTGGAGATTTGGAGTTAATAGTGCAACAAATAAAATCCATTTATCAAACAAAACATCCTAGAATGAGAGCTTATGGGAATGCAATATGGGGTTTGATTAATAATTTATTTTATGTATTTAATATCACTGTTGTTCCTAGAGAATATAACAAAAAAGTTGATGCATTAGCAGTACCAACAAGTACTTTTAGTCCACCTACATAGATTAAAGTTAAGCATGAAGTATAGATGATCTACAAACCATCAGTCCTTGATAATACCAAACATTGGTAAGTGTTTGAAGATAATCAACAAATCAAAATATTTCTGGAACTAATGGATGAATCTTCCAATACATACATTGACCAAGAACGTGACGAAGATGAAATTATAAATTGTCAAAGGAAGAAGAATAATATATGAAGTTAAACAACAAAGTGGCCAATCATAAAATTGTACAATTGAAAAATAACTTATACCCAAAGGTTTGGTTCCTTTAGAAAGATTGTTTGATAAAAATGATGTGCCACACAAGTATGTAATTCAAACTACAGAGGAGGATGTGGAAGAGATAAATATTAGCTTTGATAATGAACCTAAGAATATCAAATTATCCAAGTTGTTGCCCAAGGAAATAAAACAAATATATATAAAACTGTTCAAATAACATATTGATGTGTTTGCATGGAAATATCAAGATCTAAAGACCTATGATACATCAATAATTGAACACAAGATCCATCTAAATCCAGGAATAAAGCTTTTCAAGCAAAACTCAAGAAAACCAATCCAATGTTGCTACCTATTATAGAAAAATATATAAGGGAATTGTTAGATTTAAAATTAATAATTCCTTTGAGATACTTTGAGTGGGCTGCAAATCTTGTTCCTATTAGAAAAAAGAGTGCAGAAATAAGACTGTGTGTTGATTTTAGAAACTTGAACAAATACTCTCTAAAGGAAAACTACCCTCTTCCCAAAATGGATCAGATTTTGCATAAAGTGGTAGTAGAAAACATGATTTCTATGATGGATGATTTTTCAGGATACAACCAAGTTGCTATGAGCAAATAAGATAGGGAGAAAACAACATGCACTACCCCATGGGGAATCTTTATGTTTGATAAGATGTCATTTAGGCTAATGAATGTGGGAGCCACTTTTCAGTGTGCAATGGACACAAATTTTATAGGAGATACTAATAAATTCATAGTCATTTATCTTGATGATATGACCGTGTTTTCAAATACTGATGATGAACATTTATCTCAACTAAAACAGTCAGTTAAGAAATGCAGAAGGTATGGCCTTTCTCTAAACCTAAAGAAGTCTAGTTTTTCCTTATAGAAAGGCAAGTTGTTGGGACATATTGTGTCAAAATATGGGGTAAGAATAGACCCTAAAAGGGTAGAAGGAATTACATAATTAGATTCTCCAGGGAACACAAAATAATTGCAATCATTCATGGGTACAATAAACTTCCTAAGAATATTTATTCCCAATATGGCTGAGTTAATTAAGACCATTACCAGCATGCTAAAAACAGGTAATGAGGTGAAATGGATGAAAGAAGCAAAAGAAGACTTTGAAACTCTAAAAATATCCATTGGAGAGACACTAGTTTTGATTAGCCTTGATTATTTCAATCCTTTCCTTATATTTTATTTTTCATCAACACATACTATTGCAGCTATATTGTTACAGAAGAATGAAGATGGACATGAACAACATGTCGCCTTTTTTAGTAAGGCCCTACAAGATGTTGAATTAAAGTACAATTTAATGGAAAAAAGGCCTATGCAATGGTGAAGGCATTAAAATATTTTTGGTATTATGTGTTACATTCAGAAATCATTGCTTATGTCCCACACAGTGGTAAAATATACTCTCTGTTAGATTGATAGTGAAGGAAGGAGGGGAAAGTGGATCATTAAAATCCAAGAATATGATCTAGAGATGAAACCAACCAAATTGGTGAAAGGATAGGGATTGGCCAAACTGTTAGTTGAATCAAATTGCAAAGCTTTATACCTAAACTTGATTTCATAGCTGATAGAAGAAGAAAAGTTGAAAAGTGTACACGATGCACAAGATGATACCATGAAGGTGAACCCAAAATTCAATAATTTGAATGGTATAAGGACATTGTCTATTATTTGATGAATTTAGAATGTCCATAACACCTATCCAAAGCTCAAGCTAGATATATGAAGTTATAGGAAATGAATTACTTCATCTTGTATGAGTTCCTATATTGGAAAGACCCTCAAGGAATATTATTGAATTGTGTGGTTGAAGATGAAACTGAGGGGATTGTCATAGAATTACATAAAGGAGTTTGTGGAGGCCATCATGCATGGAGATCTATTGCCTACAAAGTTTTGAGAGATGGGTATTATTGGCCAAAGTTTTTTATTGATACAAATCTCATTGTCAGGTCATGCATTGAATGTCAAATATTTGTAGGGAAACAAAAGTTGTGGCCATTACCTTTAAATCCAATTACAACCTCAACACCTTTTCAGCAGTGGGGTTTAGACTTTATTGGGGAAATAAATCCTAATTCAAGTGGCCAACATAGATGGATTCTCACTACCACATATTATTTTACCAAATGGGTGGAAGCAATCCCCACTATATTATCAAATGCACATGTGATCATGAGGTTCCTTGAAGAGAATATTTTATCAAGGTTTGGTTGCCCTAAGAAAATAATAACTAACAATGCACCAGCATTCAAATATGTCAAAGTGGTGGAATTCTGCATAGAATATAATATTGAGCTTGGTCATGTAGAAATAATAGATCAATGCTATGAGCAATGATTCTAAGAAGAAGCACAGGAAATAGATCTTGCCACTAAGAGTTCTCACAAGCATACACAGGAAAATAGAGAGAAGAAAATAGATGAATATTGGAGTGTATCCTTCCATTTAATAATGGTGAATAATAGTGTACATAAATAGTACATCCCTCATAGGAAAATTGAGTTGTATGGAGACAACTCATAAAGCTAAAAAATGCTGACTTACCAAAATATAGCAAACCCCCATAGGTGGCTAAAGCACTTCCCAAATATATCAAGGACCTCATGAATTGGAAAAAGCATGAGTGAGTTGTCAAGGAGATGGAAAAAACATGCTAATCCTAGAAAATGGAGGAAAATTCATGAAGGATGGGTTGGCAACAAAAGCACCCAGTTTCCTAGTTTGACTAGCTTTACCTTATCCATAGAAAAGTAGAAAAAGCAAAATAAAGACGAATCTGTTGTAAAGTGTTGTATACTAATTCTGGATGGTCAAAAGGTGGTCAAGATCAACCCAGAATTAGAAATAAATCATTCCTAGGATATAGATGGCATGTATTGACTTTAAGCTTGTGGGTGAATAATTAATCAAATAATGATTAATTATTTTATCCTAAGTTATGAGTGGGTTTAATATATTCCAACACCTCCCTATAAGTCTGACTTTATGATGGTATGTCAAAAAATATAGATGCATATAGGGCCCAACAACAAGGCTATGGTCACCCTTTAACAATTATTATGTCCAGAAAATATAGGAAAGAGGCAAAACCACATGGGGAAAATCCTCCCTCAAGATAGGACAAGGCACAAAATTTGAAATGTGTCTTCAACATATATTCATCTTCACTTTAATGAGCTGAATGAACTGCTTCTAGATGAAGGAATTGCTGAAGAAATCATGAACTCCATGATCATGAGCTAGAGTGTAGAACCTGCAAGAAGGAAGAGGAGAGACTTCTTGTATCTCATCAATTGATGAAGTAGGAGCATTATATTAATGCTTCTTGTAGCTGTCAAAATATGATCTGAAAACATAATCTAAAAAGGAAAAGAGATTTGTGCATACTTCTTTCCAAAGAGTACAAAAAATAGGACAATTTATTTCACACCCAATTCCCTGAATAGATGCAACATTGTGATGTGAGTCGCATGTCAATCTTCCAATATGATGTAGCACCTGTATAGATCTGATATGAGGCTGATAAAACTATGATATATCATAAAAATTAGCATATGGAGCAGAAATTACAAAGGCTTCAGTGGCTCCATGAGGATATAGGGCTAGACTAGGAAAATTATGAGCAATTGGGGAAAACTCATAGGTGTAAAAATCTGAATGATGGATGGGCATAAGATCTAAATCATAAGTATTTAGAACATTTACAAACATGTTTAATATCATTCCAAATATGACTAAGGACATGGATAACCAGCCATTGAAATATAGGAAAGACTTCAAACCATGTAAGATAAATATCACTGCATAAGAGACCAATGAGGAATCAACTAGTGAACTTGAGATTTTGTATAGTCTTAGGATTATTCAAAGGTATGGTAGATGGTATAGATGGTGGTATGATATGTGTATCAACATGTAAATTTGCTTCTAAATTAGAATCCAAAGGATCACACATAAGCATATAAGTAGACTCATGGGAATACACTGGTAATGAATCCTCTGTATGAAAGGAGGAAAGAATGAGATGTTCACAATCTTCAAGGAGGTTCTGAGTATTGATTCCAAGAACAAAGGAGGAGATGCTGAAGAACATGAGCTCAAGTAAGGTAAGTGGTATGACACAAATAAGTCTTGATTTGGCTAAGCAAACATCCTGGAAACCACTAGGTTGCGCACCATCAACAAGAGAGGTATGCACAAAGTGTGAAGGATATGACACATAGATCTTAGAATCTAAGATAGGAGATATAGAGAAAAATGAATGGGTGATAGGATCATCATCAATATCAATATCAGCTCCATATGTTACTTCTTTTTCATCAATAGTATCACAAGAAGAAAAATCACCTTCAAGAGACACAGAAAAAGATGGCTCT
This sequence comes from Pseudotsuga menziesii, assembly GCA_001517045.1. Lineage (NCBI taxonomy): Eukaryota > Viridiplantae > Streptophyta > Pinopsida > Pinales > Pinaceae > Pseudotsuga > Pseudotsuga menziesii. The sequence goes on from LPNX011049720.1 coordinate 156,221, forward strand.
TCAATATTTGCTTCTTCATTGAAGGAGGAAGCATTCAAATGAAAGAGGGTAGAAACAACATGAACTGTATGATAAATTTCTTCATCATGATCAAATTCATTAGAGAATGTAGAGGCCAAGAAATCTTGAGAGAGAGAACAAGAGGAGATGCTAGGTTCGCTCCATGCTTCATCTTCTATTTCCAGCAAACCAAAAGGTTTGTCTAAATTCTTCTCAAGCTCAAATGGATACTCAGCAGAATCTATGAGATGATATATATTTGGAGACATTCCAAAACACATAATTCCATAAGCTCTATCACAATTATTAAGCCAATCAATCTTCTCTTCATAAGATTCAGGTTCGCTCAATGCACCAATGGAGACATCAAAGAGACATTGCCTCTTCAAGTATGCGCTCATCTTTGGCTTCCAATCAACATAGTTGAAAGGAGATAGTAGAGGAAATTTTGAATCCATATAGAAGTTGTTCATATGCTCTATTAGATACTCTCTGCAACCTGCAAAACAAGCTAGGAGAAAATCTTGTAAGCTAGACAAGCTCTTCTTCATAGAAGGATAGGAGACTGGATGCGCTCCTCAATTCTGTAGAACTTGATAAAACTTGCTGCTCTGATACCATGTATAAATAATAGATCAATGCTATGAGAAATGATGCTAAGAATAATCATAAGGAATAGACCTTGCTACTAAGAATTCTCACAAGCATACACAGGAAAATAGAGAGAAGAAAAGAGACTAAATCACATGAATGAAGAGACGAACATTGGTGTGTATCCTTCCATTGAATAATGATGAATAATAGTGTACATAAACAGTACAACCCTCATAGTAAAATCGATTTTTATGGAGATAACTCATAAAGCTCAAAAAGGTTGACTTACCAAAATATAGCAAACCCCCATAGGTGGCTAAAGCACTTCCCAAATCTATCAAGGACCTCACGAATTGGAAAAAGCATGAGTGATTTGTCAAGGAGATAGAAAAACCATGCTAATACTAGAAAATGGAGGAAAATTCATAGAGGATGGGTTGGAAACAAAAGCACCCAGCTTCCTAGTTTGACTAGCTTTACCTTATCCATAGAAAAGCAGAAAAAACATAATAAAGCAGAATCTGTTGTAAAGTGTTGTATACTAATTATGCATGGTCAAAAGGTGGTAAAGATCACCCCAGAATTAGAAATAAATCATTCCTAGGATATAGATGGCATGCATTGATTTTAAGGTGCAAGTGGATGCCAACTAATTAAGCTTGTGGGTGAATAATTAATCAAACAATGATTAATTATTTTATCCTAAGTTAAGAGTGGGTTTAATATATTCCAACATGTCATTCTACATCCTACTACCCATAGGGTAATGGACTTGCAGAATCATCTAATAAAAGTCAGTTGAGGATCATAAAGAAGATGTTGTCCACAAACAAGAAGACCTAACATGTGAATCTCATATATGCTCTATGGGTTGACAAAATTAGTGTCAAAAGATCAATTGGCTCCTCTCCTTTCCAACTAATACGTGGGAAATAAGTTATTTTACCTATAGATCTAGGTTTTCTAGTCCTCAAACTAATTCAACATGAAACTGAAGAGAAAGACAACATGGTTATGAGAGTGTGTAAGTTAAATGAATTGAAGCAGGAGAGATATATGGTTAGTATGAAGTTGAGGGAGCACTAGATAAATATCAAGGAGACCTTTGATAGAAGATCCCTAAAAGGATATTTCCAGGTAGGAGATCTAGTCCTGAAGCAGGATGCCAGAAGAGCAGATAGGGGTAAGCATGGAAAATTTGATAACTGTTGGATTGACCCATATATGATCTCTTCAGTAAAAGGGAATAATACATATATTCTTGCTAAACTAAATGGTGAAACAATAGAAGACCCTGTCAATGACAGACTTATAAAACATTTCTTCATCTATTAAATCTAGGTTCCATCACTCGTGCATGACTCTTGTAAATAGTAGATTATATGAATTTCAATTCCATGCTTTGTTTTAATACAACATTTCAATCACAATAGTTTGTTTGCATGGTTTATAAATATGTTGAAAATAAATAATCTGCAAGCTCTGAAGCAATCATGGGAAAATGACTCCATATCCCAATGAAAAGAAGGCACATGTCTACAAGTTCTCAACACCCTATGGAATAAGATGTTGTCCTCGTGGAGCCCATGTTAGTATAGGTATTTTTCGAGGCTCCCAAACCCTAGAAATTCCTACTATATGACCCAAAGATCAACACAAACACATTGAACCATGAATATTATGGGTTAAGAATCCATAGCAGGTGACCGAGCTTTGTCACCAAGTTTTAACAGATGGCTATTAGATCTGTTGTCAATCTAATCTTGATCGAAAGGTTAATATGAGTAAAACTTGGTGAAATTACATCATAGATACAACGAAGGTGGATCAAGTAGATCCGCAAATCTATCGATCACGTCAAGGGTCAAGATTAAAAGCACATGATTGAAATGACGGGGAATTAAATAATTAAGTGGTGATCATGTTTGAAAAAAGTGATATATGATATGACAGTCAGAATACAAAGCGTATCCATAAGGTGCAAGTACTATGGAGGTGCCCTAGCATGTACAATGAAGAAAATCGTTCGAGACACGTGGCATATTTTATTGGTCGCGCGTCCTCGGGGACCTTTTTACAAACCACCCAACGAGTGAGCATTACTGCCCTAGGAAACTAGGATGGTTTCCACTTAGGATAAAGTGGTGGTCCCACCATCGGTCCGAGTCACCCCTAAACAATCATGTTAGTCATTTGGGGCTCATTGTCAAAATTCACATCACACCCCCCTCAACCATTATACCCCGCCAAATGTCAATTTTGAATACACAAGGCAGTTAAAAGGCCATTTTGTCTATTTGCTTAGGTCATTGTCATTCGAACCGTCCAAGGAACCAATTGAACAGACCTCCTGTGCACTAGTACTACTAGCAGTCAACGTAATCATCAATCCAGACATCCACTCATCTTCCATGTCAGTTAACTAGGTATTTTATCTTTTTTCCAAGTTGTGCTTAGTATTTATCGTCGCAAACCCATTTTTAACTTAACTGGTAAATTAATCCAAGTCAAATCCAAGTCAACCCTGAACCATTAACTTCATCCATTGAAATTTCTTAATCAACCTTTGAACCTGCTCTAAAGACTATTCATCAGAGAATGCAATCATATTTTACCATCAAGCCGACATCAAAGACCCTGAAGTTACTCATTCTGACATAATACAAACCTTAAATGAAGCATGTTTTAGAGATTTCTCTGATTAAGACACCTACAAGCCATGGGATTGAGGCCTGGTACATTCATTGCATCCCCGAGTCATCCATTTTCAAGAATTTACCATCTGGTGCTCAACCTATTACTCCCCAAGTCGAAAAATCGATCATGTCCTCATATCGAAAGAGGGTTATTTGTCATATTGATGTTGTGAATGTTAGAAATATGTTTGCTATCCATGAAGAAGAAGGCCTCTGACCTGTAGGGAAAGAGAAATGGACCTAAAATACCAATCCCTAAGGCTTAATTATAAAGCTTTTGTCCTAACACATCATGGAACCAAGTATAATTACACAGAGATGAGAACCTCCATTTAAAATGGTATTCTTTCACCCTGAATGTAGGAAAACCATTTCCCTCTTGTGCACCACCCTAGGTTATAAAATTGATGAAGACGTCGACAAAACTATATTAGGATTCCTATCACACTTGCCCCGCTTTTACCAAATAAATCCCCAAATGGAACATCTATGCTTTCCTATCTTTGGTCCTTAACAACCAATTGATTTAATACCTTGCCCTAGAGATCTTCAGATACCCTTCATGCCTTTTGTTCCTATTTCTGTATCAAAACTACAAACATTATGAAGCCCTAGGGTTGAAGATGACTGATGAATCCTTAAATGGAGAGTTTATGGTACATTAATGGAACCCTTTATTTTTTAGACAAGCAAATAATTCAAAATTCACAAATTTTACAAATAAAGTGATGAAGATTTCCAACTGCATCATCCATGGAGTTGACCTACCCAGAATTCCTAACAAGGGTAGAGAGTGGCTACGATTCACCCCTGAAACAAGAGTATGTGAATGGTTCTTATTTAAACATCACACAATAATCAAAGTATATGGTTTTGAATGAAATCCATACAAATTACCTACCTTTCTGACAGTAAGAATTCTAGCCATGGAATATGTCAGACAGAGGTTCGTGTCAGATGAATTACACTTTGGAGGCTTCAAACAACATAAATATTTCCACATACCCAAAGATGTGGATCCTTTCCAAATCAAATCCATGAATGATGTTCAATACATGGAAGGATTCCTAGAATAATTGAATTTATAGAAGGATGAACTATTGGCATATCAAATCAAAGATTAGAAATAGCCAGATTTGGAAAATATTTCCAGTAAAGATAACTGGGAGGAAGTAGAGAATATTTTGAAAGATTCAACAAAGTTAAGTGAGCCTAACGGGTAGCATGGCAGAAGAGAGGAGCATAAGACATGGAAATGGATCAATAAGAGCAAGCTTCTCAAGCTAAAGGGATAAGAACCCATCTAGTAGAGATATCCAAAGAATTGACAATAAAGGAGATTGAAGTAGAGGTATTTAAGGAAGTTGGTGAAGTGAATAAACAAGCAACAATTCAAGAAAAATCGCCAACTAGGTTTATACCTTATACCTCCCTATAATTCACGGTTCCCTATAATTAAAAGGCCCTCACTCGAACCGAATATGTCCTAATACAAACTGATTTACATTCTCTCTATAGGGAAATAAGGAAGGACAATGTTCAAAATATAAATAATGATAGGCAACAAGCTATGGCTACTCAAAAATATTGCTAACATTAGCAGATAGTGTACATGACAGCTTCAAGTATGCAGTAGTAGAGCTTATGGTGCCAATATCCACCACTTTGAGAGACTTTAAATTTGAAGAGCATGTTATAAACTGGGGTCAGTTTTTCCAGTTTGATAGGGTAGATTTCTTCAAGCAAGAAAGTGATATGATATGTGTAGAGGTAGTGAAGGCTACCAAAACATAGAAAATATTGAGAGAAGCTCTTAACAAAGTGGGAGACCTACTAAAGGAAAAAAAATGGACCACAATGGCCAAGCATGTCACCATAAAGGAGATGAAAGAGAAAATAATGGCTTTAAGATCAAATCCAGATGATGGTTCTCAATTCAATTCGCTGATAGCTAAAAAATATAATGAAATATCAAATCTGAAGAGACAACTAAAAATACCTAATGTGAACCCAATGCAAAAAGTAGAGATCCACAAGGTAGATAAATAAAAAAGAAGAACTATTAGCCACTATGGTGAAGTACAAGGGTTTAGCAGAATAAAAAGGAAAGATAATCAATGAGTTTTCGTCACATACAGCCACACTGGAATTTCAGAAAACTTCTAGAGCACGATATGTTCCCCTTTCAACAGTTACATATGTAGCATCAGAGCAGACACTATTTTAGAAAAGAGAAGAGTAGAGTATTCCAGAGCCTGTAATTGAGCCACCAATAAATGAGGTAGTGGACTTGGATGCCCTAGAGGAAGTTCAAACTCCATTTGAACCAACTAGAATTGAAGAGGATGTACATACCAAAATAAAAGGCATAGATGATGACATCACACACACAAAAAGTATAATTGTTGAGTTGGAACATGTTGTAAGAATAAAGGATGATGACATCACTGACCTAAATATAAGTAGATGACTTGAAAGTTTAGGTTACATCATTACAAATGTATTCTCAAGGAGAAGAGGTTCTAAGGATAACAACTCAAGATATATGGGACATAATATATTAGCTATTCAATGAAAAATGGGATTTTCTGGAACTAATGATTGCTGAGATGGAGACATACAAGTAAGCAGTGGATGAAATGAAACAGGTAGAAAATACACTGGGAGATAATCCCAACCAAGCTAGAAAAACAATTGATTACTTGAATAACAGGAGTAATAAGCACTTGGAAGACTTGTAGTTAAACAACATAATACAGGTCATTAAAATTGCTAATTTTTTTATCATGAAACATAATTTGTACACAGTATTGCAGAACAATACAAATAGTCTAAAATATGATATCTCATCTTTCAAGACTATGTTCAATGGAGTGCCCAAATTGGGATTAACTCTTTTATGGGATGGTAAAGCAGAGTTCTATACAAAAGAGGAATACCAAAACAAATTAAAAGAAAATAGGAATGAAGAGCCTGCCAAGGAGCTAGAAGGGGTGATAAGTGGAAATCAATCCTTTGATAGGCTTAGGCCCACCTTTCATATTTGGACAAGGCTAAATTTTTTTTTCAAGGATATGGGGCCACTAACAAATGAAAGTAATTCATAATCAGAACTGGCATTAGAAAATCTAAAAGTTTATACCATCGCAATGGGAAAGGAGCGATAGTTAGTGACTAGATATCATAAAATAGATCTTCCACCTCAACCATAGGAAGCTCAACAACCATTTGGATCATCTTCTCAGTAGCCTAACTCTTAACAAACTCTTCCTCAAGCTCAACAATTTACACAAGTACCACTTTTAGCACAACAATACGTAGGACAAACTACTCCGTTGGCATTTATGCTACCTAGAGCTTCGCTACGTCTTGGAAATATAGCGTACACATAAATGCTACAGAGAATGAGCCAAATAAATGTTTCACCTGGCTATTCACCCGCTCCATATCAACAAACAATGTGTGGACAACAATCACCCTCTCAAGGAAAGAAGAGAGGCAAATGCATAAATAATAACTAAAATATAGTCCTATGTAAAATGTAATATCTCAATGTAAAAAGTAAATAGTGAAAAAAACTATTACTTTTCTATTACGAGTCAAATCAAAATCAAACTAATTTCAAGCACCTCAAAGGACTATATAATGTAGCTCAAACAGAGAGAAAAAGGCTGACAATTTTAGAACTAGAAGTATTATTTCTATGTTGTTGAGTCGGGTGTATAGTTTTGCCATGTAAAACTTTTTTTACAGAGATTAATGAAATAAAGTTTTATAGATTGTTCCTTCTTTGTTTGTCTTTTATGTTTCTATTATCTGTTTTAGAGGATTCATGAGAATGAGTGTACAATGAGTGCAATATTATTTGATCTGAATTGAGAATGGTGGATACTTTGTTTGTGATTAAATTTTGGATGTTATTATAGAAGTTCAAAGTTCATTTGGTTATGTTTTGACCTTTAATACATATTATGGTGCTCTGTGTATGGAAGATTTATGTATATTTTTATTTTATGAAATGTATTACTGTTAAATAAATATAAAGATCTCATGTTATCCCCGTCAGAGTGTAAAGAATTGTTGAATTCTATTTCAAACATCTATGTACGTTCGAAACCTATCTTTCATTAGGAAATTCATCGATTGGTGCTTCCTAATTCCCAAGATTTGTTTTCATCACTTCACATCTGTTCATTTCCCGATTTGTTCTACATGACTCCATCCCATTTCTCTTTTCAATTTGCCTTTGCATTCACAATTTTATTCACAAAATCTATTCAAGATTCTGAGCATTTTAAATAATAACTCAAACCCCAATTTACACTCCCATATAGCTCTTATATCGTTAAAAATTTAGACTCATCATACCTGAGCTTGTTTTATATTCAACCTAGTTCAACTCTGGGACTAATAGGGGTGTTATTCAAGGATAAGGACCTTTAACAAGCGGATACATCTCTTGAGTTATGAAGAGTATAATGATGGGCTTCAAAAATTGTCCATTTTTATGATTTTATTTCCATTAATTTCTCGGACCATTTACCGTAATTTAATACATCTATGTTCAATAAGGTCGTCTTTTACTTTGTTTTATTAATTAAAATCTCGTAAATGTAAAATAAGCCTAATCTACTACTTTTTGATGTATTAAATGTAATATTGCGCAAATGAAAAGCATTCCTGTATTCTTTTCAACCCTTCTTCAGGTCTCGAGTTCTGCACTAGGGTTTGATTGCATGTTTCTTATTGGTCCACTGGTTTGAATTACCCTTTTGACGAACAAATTTACCTTTATTTTTTTGGCTCTCGCTAATTCCGTAATATCTACATGACCAAATTAGAGCCATGAGTTAATGATCCGACAATGTTTTAAATTTAAACAAATAAACAAATAAACAAAATTAAGAAAATATTAAATTAAAGGATTATGATTATTAAAAAAAATACCAATCATTTTAAAAACAAACTTGGTTTAAATCTAAAAACATCCATAAAAGAAAATTATTTTAAAATGTTTAATGAAATAAGCTAATATCACTTAAAGTTAAAATTCATTAAGCATGGCAATTAGATAAATATTTTAAACACTGATTTCATTAGCCATAACATGGAGGTGCACATTTCGTTGACTTTCCATAGCTTCCATTTAATTAAACCAAAAACAATTAACTAATATAATATAGATGGCATCTACTTTTACTTCATGAATGATTTCGTTTTCCCTTTTCATAACTATGATTAATATGTAATATATCTACGCAGGTATCACACGTTTGGGGAAATCACATGAACAGGTCGATGGGTCGAGTTCATTTGTGAGGATATTTTTTCATACATAGAACCAAACCAACAATCCAGTGCACTACTCCGGGAATTAGATTACCGGTGAGCAACTCAACAACAACCTATCTAGCATCAATTCAACCCAAGAATCTAGATTTCTAAACTAATTACAGTTGCAGGTCATTCAGACCTTCATTCACATTCGAACGATCATTCAAATTTCCATTTGCACCTTGAAAATCATTGGTTTCCCTTCCTGGGAGCATTCATGGCACAAACAGAAACATGGGTTTTATTACTCATCCTTCCCACGTGGATCACGTCTTCCTGCCAGTTCCGATTCGAACTCCAACTTCCCGAGAATCATGGGGCTCAGTTGCTCGAATATGGAAGGTCGTTGCTAGCCTGTTTATGAATAAACTCATCTTACTTTTTGAGCTTTTAGTTGGTCATTTCCCATACATTAAATCGATCTATTTTTAGAGGGGTCGACCACTAGAAGGGTCGACCCTCTCTCTGATGTACAAACTATTATATATAGAGGCTCTTAAGCCATGCTCAAGGGTATGTGAAGACTCTGAATTTAATCATACAAAATCTGTGTCATGTTCTGTGTCAATGTCACTCTCATTGCGCCGAGAGATGCTCTATAACCCAGTATGGGGGAAATCTTGTAATGTTATGTGGAAGATCTTGTAACGTTTGTTACTAACAAAATAATAAAAAATAAAATTTTAATTATGCGCCAAAATAAATGTCGGCCACAAAAACAACCTAATATGGGGGAGATGTTGTAATGTTCATACCTAACAAAATAATAAAAAATAAAAAATTAATTATCCTCTAAAAAAAATGTCGATCAGAAAAACAACACGATATGGAGGAGATGTTGTAATGTTCCTACCTAACAAAATAATAAAAAATAAAAAATTGAACTATCCGCAAAAAAATGTTGTGGTTTTATTGTACATGGTTTAGGAGGGCCTTGCAAATGGTTTTAAAACCATGTGCAAGGCCTCCTAAAAAAGCCATGGTTTTATTATACATGGTTTAGGAGGGCCTTGCCAATGGTTTTAAGACCATGTGCAAGGCCTCCTAAACAACCCATAGTTTTAGGAGGGCCTTGCACATGGTTTTAAAACCATGTCTGGGGCAGATGTTGTAATGTTCATTCCTAACAAATAAAAAAGAATAAAAAAATATTATATGCCGGCCATAAATAATATTAAATATTAATAATAAAAATATTATATTAAATAGCTACTTAATGGCAATACTTAATAAGGGGTTTGAAGCAAAAAAGAAACAAGGAGAGTCTTAAGGTTTTTGCTTGAGCTTGCAGGCACGCGGGCTAGGGTTTGCAGGCTCGTTCGGCCTCCCCATGGATCCTACAGACCCAGTATCCTTCGAAGACCACTTCCAAAGCATTGTTGCTTCTCTTCCTCCATCCGCGGCCTCCATCCATCCTTCTTCCAGTTTTGTTAAACGTGCTGATGTGCCGGAGGTCAAGCTCTCTTCAACCACCTCCAAAAGAAAAGTTGTTACTCTTTCTGAAAAAGGCCTCATTGGTTTGTTCACAGGACTCTAGCCGTCCCCTCGCTCAGTAGATGTCTGGCTCAACAAAAACTGGAGAACCCTTATTCAAGGGGAGGTTCAACAAATCTTTTGTCAAAAAGGCTACTTTGCCTTCATCTTTGAGAAGAAGGAAGATCGAGATCTCATATTCAGAAATGGCCCCTGTTAGCACTCAGAATGTACCCAGGTTGTAAAAGGTATACTCCAAGGTAACAACAAAACCACTTTAGTAAGAAACTGGTATTTTCTTCCAAAGAGGGATCTCTCAATAAAGGTTTAACAAGACCAGTTTTAAAATAACATTCACAGATTTATGTATTTGGCTGAAACAATCACATAACCATTGGGCATGGAGTCATATACAAATATAAAAATACCACAAAGACATATACATGATATTCATCAAAGGCAAGATAATCATATCATCACAGTCATTCAAATTGATTCAGGTGGAAAAGAAGAGATGAAGGAACAACCCATTAATACAGAGCATCAACAAGGATGAGTTCTATATCAACTTTAGCAGAAAAAGTCATATAATATCTGAAATGATGATCAGAGCATAAATACATGAATTCTAATCATCTAACGCTATATTCCAGATACGAGGAAGAAACAAAACGGAGTGTTACACAAGGGAAATACAATCACATCAAGAAAAAGGCACAGACTGTAATATCAACGACACATGAATCTCTGACCAAATTCTCATGCATTCACTTTGTCATTCCAAAAACAGATATGTTCTCCAAGATTATTCACGACCCGATGGGTTCCAACCCCCATCTCTTAAAAAAGATGCATATTTATACATAAAATGATCGGTGCTCCAACAAGAAGATCAATAACAGAATGATCGGCTTAATTTAGAGTTTGTAACTGAATTCCTAACCCCTATGAAGTTTGTTACAACTCCAATCCTAACAGATCATAGAGTACGAATCAACTTGACAACGAACTTTCGTCCATCAGCTCCACCACTTTGCTCCATCAGCTCCACGTCTTTGTCCCATCAGCTCCACATCTTTGCCCCAGCAGCTCCACGTCTTTGTCCCATCAGCTCCACATCTTTTCCCTATCAGCTCTTCAGTGCATGACACCTGCTTCTAGGAACGGAGAATATACTTTGTATTTCCAAACCGCTCCACAGCTTTCCACTGCTCCGAACTTGGGGTGTCACACTCCATCATTTCCCGAATCTCTACCTCGAGCTCCATATATGCTTCATAGGACTTTCTGGGCAATCTGCTCCTGATGATAGCGAACTTCTGCAGGATCTCGAAATCTTCTGTGAGCATATCCACGATGGCCTTTCCTGTCAGACTTTTCTCCAAGTCATTGAATTTGGAGTGGTCCATGCGGCACTGAACAAGCAGGTTATGATAATGTTCCTGTGAGAACATCCACCCTTCTCCATCCCAGAAAGAAGGCAATCCATCCTCGAACAGTTCTTTAAACTCTTGTTTAAAATTATTAACCTGCAGAATCAATCCTTCTAGTTTATCATGGACCGTTTTGATTTAGTGATGCTTATGGATGATTTTCTTTGCCCACATCACTATTGACACTCTGTCCTTTATGCCCAATTCCTGCAACTTCTGATATGACAGTGAATTTAGAAAATTTAATGTGTTCTGAGCCGTAACGAGGGGTCTCTTCTCCATATGTTCATTTACCAGTTTTAGCCTCTGGTGGGCCAGATTTATCATTACATTCAAATCATCAATAAAGTTTAAATAGTGCCTGAACTTGGTAATCTCTATACACAGGGTATCCCAAATGATGTGTTTTGCCCCCTGAAGAGGGCCTTTGCCAATGCATTTTTCTTTTAGCTCGTTCAATTTCTTCTGTAATTGATTTCTGTCCTGCAGTATCTGTTTCTTGCTTTCATTAACTTTGGCCAGTTCAGCTTTCATCTTTTCATTTTCTGCTTTCAAATCTTTGATTGCTTCTTCCTTCAAACTCACCTGGGACATTGGTACTAATAAATCATCAGTAGAGAAATCATCTAAAGGCTTCTGGATATTTATAATAAACAAGTCCTCGCCAGTGGGAGTTTGGCTCATCAACTCTTCCATAATCTCCTTCTCTTCATTCTGATCTTTTTTCATCAAGGAGATTTGGGCTAACAGTTCCTCCCTTTCGGCTTCCCACTTCTCTTTTTCCTCCTGTAGTTCTCCGGCTCTTCCTTTGTATTCCATCATCTCCTGATGGACTTTATCCTTTTCTTCTTGGAGGGCTAGCAACTCAGATGACTGAACATGTTCAGTGCATGGGATCTTCAGTTTCTTCTTCAGGACCTGGAGCGCATTATCCTTTTCCTCTAACAACCTCTTGACTCCCTGTGTACTGTCTGAACTAGCAATGTCTGTCTGCAGCTTCTTAATATGAACATCATTTGCTTTATTTTCTACTTTCTCATGTTTCAACTGGATTTCCAATTTGTCTATCAAGACTTGCAATTTATTGATATTCACCATGGCTTGAAGTAAGTCTGAGTAGATGATATCGCTTGTCTGTTTGCGGAGTTGAATTTTGTCCAGAGTGCTGATTTTATCTAACCGGATCTCTATTTCAGACATTTTCTTGTCACTTACCATAGCCATTCTAAAAGTATTCCTCTTAGCATCTCTAGCAGAGACCAGAGAGGTTTTCGAACTGTACAGACTTCTAACCTTCGGGAGCAAATTTCTCGTTTCCTCCATAGACTGCTTCCTCTTCTCCATGTAACTGGCTTTTAGGTCTTCCTTAGACTTAAACACGTGGCACAATTCCGAACTGTCTACATCACCTCCCGGATTTTTAAAAGAGAATTGACTTACTTGCACCGCTTTCAGGGGAACTAGGGCACCTCTTTTGGAACCATCAGAAACCTCCTTATCTACAATTTCACCACTTTGAAGCAGCTTTGCCCTTTTATGCGGCCCTTCCTCGTCTACGTCCATACTCTCTGTTTCAGACAAACTCCTCTTGACTACCATACCAACACCTTCTGTTATTTGGGTCACTGTGACAGGTGTAGCATGTGTCTCTTCATCAGAATCTGACCTGTTAGTATACTACAACAAATTGGCCATTTCAGCTAGCCCCTCAATAGCATGATGCTCAAATGGTTTATTCTTGTTTGCCTGCTTTCTCAATGAGATCACCTGGTGGGGGTCGTAGTTCACATTTACATATTTTATGAAATCCATATTCTCCATCAACCTTTCTATAAATGCCAGGGCACCTTTACCTTTAAAAATGAAAGGGCCGACTTTAAATGGAAATTTAATATTCAAATATTTTTTGAAAGCACCAAAGTGCTCTTCCTTAGACAATAATCTCTGCCTCATGAACTTCAGTGCGAAAATCCTTGGGGTCAAGAAGGATGGTAGCCTATAAGGCTGACCAGTAAAGCCATATATTCTTAACACTGTGTAACCTCTGTACAGGAACCAGTCCCCCACCCGATCTTCGGGTGACGACTGCATTAGACATCTCATTTCGTCCAAGACACGGGGCAGGTCCTCATCAAATAACATCCTGTATATTTCGGACATGATCGAATTGGAAAATTCGACCATGTTGATTTGCTTGGGCAAATCAGAAGAACATAGAGCACTTAAGAATTTTAATTCAGTAACATTAGAACATAATAACATGTTAAGCAAGTATGTTTGAAACCTAAAGAACTGGACCTTGGGAAATTCAGTCAACTGGAGGTGGATCGCTTCGGCAAGGTACTCATCTAAATTAAGCACGGGGACTGACTGGGACTCGGGACTTAAAGAATTTATTTTTAACAAGAAACCAAGGAAAACATCACCTATATGACAATCGTCATCTAGACCTAACACTTGACAGACCAAAGACATTACCAGTTGCACCTCAGTCCTAAAAATGTGCAAGGGGTAAAGCGAGAAAAGGCCTTCCAGGGACTGACCTTCCTTCAGGATACTTGACAGGAATCGAGAGCGACTTTCACTTTCACAATTTTTGAAAAACTCGGCAAGGACAGATTCATTTACAGACTCACGATTTACAGGGTAGCTTTCGGGCAGACTTAGGTTTTCTCTGACGACCGAAGCATCAATTTTACACAGTATTTTCGACGCAGATCGACTCACAATGATCCTCTAAGAGGGAGAATAGTTCACCGCGCACCATTCGGCAAATTCAGGGAAGTGGAGGGTTTGCTCAAGGGAAAAATGGTACAAAAAAGACTTGCATACATTCAGAACGTCATTCCCCTGCGAAAAATAAGACCACAATTTCTCTTTGCTGTCGGACACGCTCCCTGTGGACAGGAAGGGGTCGCAGACACCCCTGTGTCTATCTACTAAAAATTCCTCTCTGTCATCCGCAACCCGACCAGACACACGAACCTCGCTCCCTTGGTCCATTTCTTAATTTATAATGGTAATTGGATGAAGGAGTTACAGGATTAAAGTCCTACCTGGCTTATTGTGGAGGCGTGTGTTCGGAACGTGCCTGGTACTGACAAATGGAAGCTCCCAAATCGCCAAGTCCTTTTCACCGGGTCCCGAGCAAATAAAATAATCATTGGAGAGGTCAACCCTGCCTTTATAGGACCACCCAATTCGCCACGTGGACAACATTTATTTCCGCAACCACCACTTATCCCTAACTGCCGTGCGCTTCTATTTTTCGGTTTCATCCAAGACCGTAGATCTGGTTTCTCTTTAATTCCTGGCCATTGGATCATGCGCCACGTGCCCCGCTCTGCCCGGCGCCTCGGTTATAAATGACACGCCAGTCTCCATCCAGGAATGATTTCCCACCGTCGATGAAATCGCCTTTTACCATGAGCCGTTGGATTGGGTGACATGTACCGAACTCCATTGGGAGTCTGGGACTTATCCCCCATGCAAGTTTCAACCCCGGAATCGATCCCAACTGTTGATCATTCCGCCTTTAGGTTTCGACCGTTGGATCAAGCACCATGTAATGAATTCCGCTGGGCTCCTTTCTTTTATCCAACGCGCAGTTTTGATCCCCGGAATTGTTCTAAGCCATTGATGTGATACCCCTTTAACTCTCCACCGTCGGATCATATGCCACGTACCAAATTCCGCTGGGCACTTCGGAATTATCCACCGTGCAAGTTCACCCTCCGAAAATTATAACAGTCATTGATCTAATTTACTTTGATTTTCAGCCGTCAGATCGATCACCGGGTAACTCATTCCGCTGGGCGCCGTAGGTTTATCGGTCGAGCAGGTTCTGGTTCCAGAATCAATCTCAACCGTAGAAGTGATCTGACTGCGCCTCTCCACCATTGGATTTAGTAGCCTGTACCTGATTCCGCCGGATTGTGTCATTTTAACCGGGATGCAACTTCACGAAGCGGATTGGATGTAGACCGTGGATCTGCGTGAGACAATCTGATGGCCGCTGATCTGTGCGCCTGATAGACGCCCGGTCAAACCTTTATCTTCCTTGCATCTCTGGGGAGCGGAGAGAATATCAGCCATTGATTTTCTTCCTCCTTCCATCGCAGCTTAGGATCTTCGGTGACTTGATCGCATCTTGCCTATAGCTCCATTTTTACGATATATCCTTTGACCCAAGTATCCAAACAACCATTTTTCTTTCTCCACCATGGTTCATTATCCTCTTGATGAATAAAGGTGTTAGCAGCCCCTATTTCATGGGACCAAGAGGAATGTATATGAACAAATGGGATCTACCTTTTAACCCAGAGAAAGACATCCCTAAGGCAGTTCCAGTATGGATAAAACTCCCACACCTTCCCCTTCATTGTTGGAATGACGAGGACTTCAGAGCAATAGGAAACACACTGGGTAAATATGTGGACAAGTCAGAGCCAAAACCCCCAATGTTCTCATGCACTCGCATCTGCGTAGAGGTAGATCTTGAGAATGGGTTGCCAGAATCCATCAATCTCTCCATAGACGGGTGGAACCATCTGCAAACAGTGGATTATGAACAAATCCCCTTCAAATGCAAATACTGCCATGAATATGGGCATTTTGCAAAATATTGTCTGAAAAAACTAGAAAAATTCATTCAAGAAGGGTTACAGGAGGATGGATGGAACGAAAGCAAGCGAGAAAAGAGCAGCAAAAAATGCAGCAACAAAGCAGCCTCATGCTACAACAAAAAGCGCCTCCAAAAATAGGTACGAAGCACTTCAAAATGATGAAAAGGAGACTAACACCCCAGAGGAGAACGTGGAAGAGGTCCTGTCCCGAGAGCAAGAGGCCATAGCAGAAGATTTAACTCAACAAAAAATGAAAATCCAGAAGAAGAGCCAACACATCCAGAAGCAATGAAGGTAACAACAACCAACTCAGAAGGCTCAGTTACTCAATCCAAGGCAAAGGCATGCTCAAAGGAATCTACAGATAACTCAACTGAGGAGCTAGAACCCCTCTCCAGAAAAGGAAGGAATTCCAACAAGATAATAAGGGAACAGGAAGCAGCAAGGGAAAAAGCAGCAGGGAAACAATCCAACCTAGACTTCCTGGTTAAAAACTCGCAAGCAAGCAAATACCTCCTTAGTGCTGAAGAGGAATTAAAGGAGAAAGAAAGGGCACTCCGCAACGCCAAGAAATAATGAAGTTGGTCTCCTGGAACTGTAGAGGATTAGGAGGTTCCCAAAAAATAGAAGTTATCAAAAGGTTAAAAACAATGGAATTGGCCTCAATCCTACTTATCCAGGAGACAAAAAAATCGGCAGAAGATAGTATAGCCACACTAAAAAAAAATTGGCCTAAAGAAGAAGGGTATGCCATTAGCTCAATCAGTGCATCTGGAGGCCTTCTTCGCTGGTGGGACAGTGACAAATTTGCAATGCACTCGGCAATTGAAAATAAGAATTGGATGTTAATTAAACTAGAAAATAAAGAGAAAAAAGAAATGTTCTAGATTGGGAACATATATGGCCCAACCGTTCAAGCTCAGAAAGACAATTTTTGGAAATCCCTTAAGGACCAATGTGATGGAAAAATGATACTTCCTTGCTACTTAGCGGGTGATTTCAACGTCACTATCTCTGCTGAAGAACGAAGAGGAGGAACTAAGGTTAGGGATCCCTTCGGGGAAAGGCTTGAAGATCTGATCTCTCTTTGGGAACTTTCGGACATCAAACCAAAAAATGGCTCTTTTACGTGGAGAAACAAAAGATTGGTCCCAGCCACATAGCTGCTCATCTGGACAGGGTGCTTGTTAACACCCATCTCTTAACTTCTCAACCAGAGACCAAACTCCTTTGTTCAGCCATTTCAGATCACAATCCAATTTGTCTCTTCTTCCCTCCTCTAGAAAATCTAGGTCCCCTCCCTTTCTGTTTCAATCACCTCTGGCTTGAGGCAGAAGTCAAGGACATTGTCGCTGAAGCTTGGTGTTGCTTCATCCCAGGGTCTCCAGCTTTTCCTTGGGAACAAAAAATCAAGAGAGTCAAACAAGCCCTCAAATCACAGGTTAAACTTCATTTTCAAGAGCCCTCTAAAAAGAAAGCAGAAATAGTCAAATGCATGGAAGCATATCAAGCAAAGATGGAGGATTCAGAAATCACAAGGGAACACCTCCTCAAAGAAATAGAGTTAGAGAAGAGCCTTCAAACAATACTAAGGCACGGGGAACAAGACTAGAGGCTGAGATCACGAGTCCTCTGGCTCAAAGAAGGTGATCAAAATACAATTTTTTTTCAAAATCAATGTAGGGACATGCAGAGGTGGAACACTATCAGGGAGCTCAAAAGCGAGGACGGCACTCTCATCACTGGGCAAGCAGCAATAAGTATGGAGGTAAGAAGTTTCTTTGAAAACTTATATAATGATGAAGAGAATGTTTCATAGGAATGAATGGAAGAAATGGTTCGGGGCATCCCTACCCTGATTAGCCCAGAAGAACCCTGCATCTCGAAGCCCCCATATCCGATGAAAAAGTGAAGAGGCCATTTGGTCCCTTCATCCGGACAAAGCTCCTGGCCCCGATGGTCTCCCTATTCGATTTTATAGAATCTTCTAGTCGGTAATAAAGAAGGACCTCATGCGTCTCATCTCCTGGATGGCGAAAGGAAAAATGGGAGGAGCCACAAACTCCACTTTTCTGGCCTTGATCCCCAAAGAGGCTAACCCATCCTCCATCAAAAGGTTCAGACCCATTTCTCTTTGCAATGCCTCGCACAAAATCTTCTCAAAAGTCCTATCTCTAAGACTCAAGCCTATTGTTCATTCTCTGATTTCCCCCAACCAAGGAGGCTTCATCTCTGGTCGCCAAATTAGTGACAACATCCTTATGGTCTAGGAAGCTATTCATTCCATTACTAGGAGAGGAGAACCAGGTATGGCCATCAAATTGGATCTGGAAAATGCATTTGATCAACTGAGGCATTCTTTCATTCTGATGGTTTAAAAAAAAATTGGGTTCCCCCCTATCTTCATAAATCAAGTCCAAGCTTGCATAAGTTCACCTTGGATAGCCCCCTTAATCAATGGGAGACCCACATAATTTTTTAAGGCCTCCAGAGGAATAAGGAAAGGGTTCCCCCTCTCCCCCTTTCTTTATATCCTTGTGGCGGACTCTCTAAGCAAAAGACTCTCTAGACTTCAAACAGAAGGTCTACTCCTAGTCCTCTCCTTCTGAAATGGAGTCAATCCTATCAATCATGCCCTTTTTGCTGATGACACTATCCTGTTAGGCATAGCCTCCCCAAAAATTGCCAGAAACTTCCTAAAACCCTTAGACCTCTTCCTTCGATCCTCTGGAAGCTCAGCTAACCTGAACAAGTGTCAGCTCTATGGATGGAATTGCAATATTACAACCCTTCATACCATATCTCAAATCCTGCACATCAAAGCCAATTACAATTGGACTCATTTCACTTACCTGAGTATTCCAATTGTTAAAAAAACATGTGCCTCAGCTATGTGGACTCCGATCATACAAAAAATCAAGAACAAAAGTAATGCTCTGAGCTCTAAGTGGTTAAACCTTTCAGGGAAAGTAACTCTCATTCACTCCATCCTCTCCTCCTACCAAATATACTCTAGCTCGATGATCCTAGCACCAAAGAGTGTCATCAACAACATAAGTAAGGAAATCAGAAAATTTCTTTGGCAAGGGGGAAAGGAGCAGAGAAAGAAATTTCACTTGGTCAAATGGGACATTGTCAAAAATCCAAAACGCAGAGGTGGATTGGGAATCAGGGATTTGGAGCAAATGAACAAAGCATTGGGAGCAAAACTGATCTGGAGGATGGTTATAGGCAGGAAGGAATGGTGGAAAGAAGTAATCAGGAAAAAATATATCAAAAGGCCCAGGTCAAAAATGTTAGATGGTGAGTGGACTGGAAAGGCATCCTCTCTTTGGAAACTGGGCAAAGCCTCATTCAACTTAATCCAATCTCACTTCTATTGGATACCGGGAAATGGGAAAAAATCAAGGTGTGGGAAAGCAGAATTATTGGGTAGCCCCCTCTCTCATCTATTCCGGGGATAAATGACCTAGCTGAGTGGGATTGCAGTGCTGGTCTCCACACTCTTCACGATCTTTCCTTGTGGAATCCGAAAGGAGTCTGGGAGGGTTGGAAAGATCTGCACCCCCCTCTCCATTTGGAAGATACAAATAATCATCTTTTTGCTTCTTTGCAGGGCATGTCACCAACCAGTGAGACAAAAAAGGATTGCATTGGCTGGGGCAAGAATGGGCAGTATATGGTCAATGAAGGGTACAAGAGACTCTCAGCGGAACCAGTAGCAAGTGAGCGAATATGGAAATTTTTTTGGCACGCAGATAGTATTCCAAAAGTTAACTCTTTTATCTGGATCTTGATCCACAATAAACTCCTTACGACTGATAATCTTAGGAAAAGAGGGATAGCAGGTCCTTCTCGGTGTTCCCTTTGAATAATGAAGAAGAAACATACAGTCGCCTATTCATGCATTGTAGCATTTATTTGAAAATTTGGCAGTGTGTCCCCCCCCCCCCGGGATTTACCTTCAACCCTTCAAGCTCAGTAGCACAGCTCATTGATGAATGGGACAAATACCTTCCTGGTTTTCTAAAAAAAAAACCCATCCTTAGGCGACTATGGAACACTATACCCAAGAATGTTTGTTGGCAACTGTGGATAGCAAGGAACATATCAATTTTCAAAGATCAAAAAGTGGTTCCTTCACGAATAGTCTCCAAAACAATGGGGATGATAGCTGAAAAATTCACCTCAAATAATATCAACTTTCCTCACACTAAAAACATCTCGGAGCCACATGCTTCATGGTGTAACCTCTATTTAAAAGACAGGAACTCCCCTCAGTCCAACATCACAACCAGCAAGCAGCTAATCAGCAAAAACCCTTGGGAAATAAGGAAAAGCAGCAGTGATTTCATGGCATGGCTAAGGAAAAAGAATACTTATGCTCTCTTTTTCGATGGTGCCTCTAAGGGCAACCTAGGGGTGGTAGGTGCGGGAGGGATCCTTCTGGATCCTGAAGGAAAAATTGAACAAACCTTTTCCTGGGGAATTGGATGCAGGACTAATAATGAGGCTAAATGGATGGCTCTTCTCCATGGACTGATGATCCTCGCTGACTTTGATCTCTACAAGGTTACGATATTTGGCGACTCTAGACATGTCATATATAAAATGCTCAATGGATACACCACTGGTTCGATAAAATGTCGTCGGTTGTATGACAAAACTACCCCTCTTCTATCTCATCATTATGAATTCTATCATATCCTCCGTTCAAATAACATGATCGCCGATGAATTAGCTAATGTGGGGGCCTCCCTCCCACAAGGGCACTTACAACTCAATGGGGTTGATTCCCCCCATAAACCTATACCCTAATGAACTATGGCTTAAAATGTTCATCCCCCTTCGCAATGGTCATGGTGCCATGGTTATTTAAGAAGACACCAGCGCATATATTGTTCGTCCCACCGCCTCCCATGCCAACGCCGCGTGTGCTCCCGCTCTCCTCCATCCACGATGTCCTTAACTCTAGTATTTTCCTGCGTTATTGTTGTTGCAGCCCACACGCTCCAGGTCTTGTCATCCCTCGCATTATGGCCTCCCTCAGATTTCATTCTTACCCCCCAGCTCCTTGGAACAATGGTATGATCCTTGCTTGTTCTGCTTTCTCGCTGGAGAGGATGCTATTGAATGTGATATCAGGCGTCGACGAGGGAGTTCTTCAGGAGATTCTGTGAGAATCTCTGCCTTTTTGCAGGGTGTTCATGAAATAAAGGCTTGCTCTCGCTACCTTCTTCTCCTGTCATTGCTCTCCCCACACCGGCGGTCCTCTGTGGCGTTTGAATTCTGGTCTCGGGCTCAGTTTTCCTGTAGGTGAGTTTTTCATAGTTGGCAGTAGTTTGATTCTTGGTTGCAATTGTTTCGGGTGGAAGGAAGGAGCCATAGGCACTCTCTCATGTAAGAGCAAGGACGATTGTGATTCTCTTCTGCGAGAAGTCAGCATTCTCCATTCATCTCTTGGTGAGTTTTTCTGTGGTTCTCAGGCTCAGAATTTGGAAGGTGATGTACTCAGTTTTTCTAGTTTAGCTCTTGACACTTATATTCCTAGGCAAGTCAATATGAACCGGGCAAATGAGAATGCAGGGCTTGCAGATTTGAAAAAAAACCTCAGGCGCCTGTATGAAATGATGGCAATAGGTATAATGGATTACAAAGCATTGGTTAAAGAGGTGAAGGATATGGGTGAGGTGGTCAGCTATACCTCCTATCAGATAAGCAATCATGATTCTCGGATTGATGACACAGAATCCAACCTCAGAGAAATGATGGGCAAAGTGGACAGAATCCAGGAAGACCTTCAGCGTTTGGTCAATATGAATCAAGCTAGTCAGGCCCGTGAAACCCCTGCTGCAGTCCAGCCCATGGAGGAGGCATCGGTAGACCAGCCAATGAAGCCCTGGGCTAATTTCTAAATGGCTTTCTTAGTTAATGTTTCTCTGTTTACTAATTAATCAACAGTATATTAGGGTATATACTACCACTGTCCATCGAATATATGTAAAAATCTTATGTGGAGTTCTTTGGTCTCCCCTTTGGACCATTTTTGGTTTCATCTTTTTTGAACAACAAGAACTCTCAGTCTCATCATATTTTGTAATGTATGGCTATGCACAGCCTATTTAATATTATCATCTTTTATTGTTTCTATTGTAAAAAAGGGGGGGGGGGGGTTTGCAACTCGAGAGATTTGATCCCTCTCGACGCTTCACAGAGCCTAGGATTTGGATCTATCCTGGTTTACATGCAATTGATGATTGAATAAGATGTAGAAGTCAACCGTTGTTCTCTGGGAGGCCCCCTCAGTGGCAACGTCTAGTATACATTGTGTAATTTGTTTCTACTGTCAAATAAGTAGTCGTATTGTCATGTCATTCATTTTCTGTTCTATTCATTTCTGAAATGTAATTTCTTAAGTTTGAATTTGTTCTTGTGATAGTGAAACATTAATGTAAAGCATGCATGTTGTTTATGTAAATGAGGTCTCATCATTTGCATTGTTTTTCCCTTCCAACTTAGCGTTGGGCTTTGGATGGACAGTCGCTTGCCTTATTTCGAAACAAATTTCTTTTATTCAATTCAGTTGTAGAATAATTAAAAAACACGCGACTTATATCATTTCAATCCAGTCAGAAAACCCAAGGAAACCTTATTATACCTGCCTCAGCAGGTATATTGTAATCGATCACATTTGACTTACCTTTGACTTTGCTATTACTTGGTGCCTTTTGAGGCAGTTTTAAAAAATCAAAACCTGTTTTGCAAAGTAAGACTTAGGGATTTGTAAAATATTTTTTTTAATTTTGTTAAAAAGCTATTTTTGTCAATGGCTGATTGGTGGATAAAAGATGATGTCAGCCTTGGGATTTGGTATCTGGATTTGGGTTGACATGTGGCAAGATGACGTCATAATAATAGAATTAAAAAAATGAAAATTATATCCCATTGCCAAGTGGCACCATCAGAGCCAGCTGTTCTGGGTTCGCGTTTGCAGATTCGTTGGCCATCAAATGCGTGGTTCTGCTGGGAATCCCCGACATCATCGCCCACGAAGGTCCCCGCGCGACTGTTTCTCTCCATGAAATCGCAGCCAGGCTGCCCACTAATTCGCCCCACGCCTCTTCCTCTTCAGAATCATGCGTTTCCTCGTTGCTAAGGGCGTCTTCCGCACCTCTGTTGTAAAAAAAAAGCACAGAGAACGGTGCCTGCGAGACCCGATACGGCCTGACTCCCGCGTCCAAATGGCTTGTGAAATTATATCCCATTGCCATCTTTATACCAAGTGCAGAAAATTAAAGTTTCATGTGAAAAGGAACGAGAAAAAATCAGCGGAAAGTTTTGCTTATCCAAAGGATTCTTTAAGAGTAACGCGATGCAGTTCGAATTCTTTGGTCGCTTGGGCCAAGGTTCAAGTCTCGGGGACACTATTCTGCAACAATGGTAAATGTAAATGAAAGTTATAGCGGTCAATGGCAGAAAATACTACAATATCACAAATAGCAACGAAAAGAAAATACCTGGCAAAGTTAGTGCAGCAGCTTGTAAACAGGTCGTTAATGGAAGGCTTGCGAAGTACACTTACAAACAAACCGTGGAGAATGGTGGTCAATGAGAAGATTGAGCTTACTTTCAGAAAACAATTGATTGCTTTCTTCTTTGCAGTTTGGCTACTAACCAACTGTTTAGAAGTGCAAATTGTTTTTGCTCTGTAATTGTCAATCGGTACCATTTCTATTCCTAGAAAATTACGGAATCTGCTGCTCAAGCAAATTAATTCCATTAATTAAGATGGAATATCGATCAATCTATCGTCACTGTTTATTTAATATATTAGTAATAGTCGTAACACTAGCAGTGTTATATCCTCCTGCAATTGTAGCGAATCCGAATGGGTTAATGGTGGGTTGCTACAGTCATAGTTTCCCTGAGGCAGAGGCAATTGTAAGTGCAGCTGTGGCAAAAGCCGTGAGAACAAATCCTGGCCTTGCACCTTCTCTCATCAGGATGCATTTCCATGACTGTTTTGTCAGAGTAAGCATATCAACTTTCAAAACAGTTAGTAATATATATCAGTTTCATGAATACTATAATTAGCTAATTGATACTTTACAGGGATGTGATGGATCAATACTGATTGATTCCACGCCTGGCAATCAAGCAGAGAAAGACTCGCCGGCAAACAATCCGAGCCTTCGTGGGTTCGAAGTGATTGATGAAGCAAAGTCGATATTGGAAGCCAAATGTCCGAATGTGGTCTCATGTGCAGACATCGTTGCTTTCGCTGCAAGAGATAGCGCTTACCAGGTGGCTGATTAATCCTCTATGTTGTTATTGTTAATAATCAAGTGGGTAACTATATATCTATTATATATTGATGATATTGTATCTTGGCGCAGGCTGGAGGATTCATTTGGGCAGTGGAAGCAGGACGAA
>LPNX011049720.1:187508-200019 GCA_001517045.1 Pseudotsuga menziesii
GTCCTATCTTATGTGCTGAATGGGTTACATTTGGTTTTATTTTTTGAAACAAAACAATTGGAAACTAATAATTAATGCTAAATTAATTAATTATCTGTACATAATATAAAATTCAATGATTTCATACATTTGAAGCACGTTGCTATCGATATGGCTCCTCCTGCGATGCGATTATGTCCAACAATTCTAGTCAACATTCAAGATATGTGAATTAGATTGTTTTAAACATATTAAAGAATATTCTTAAGTATAACATTACTCAAAATTTAAAAAAAAAATTGTATTGATTTCTTTTATTCACCTAATTCATCCCTATAGTGTAACTTTTCCATTAAGGTTTTACACTCTTTTGCACTTAGATTGCAAATAATCTTATCGAGCTTCATCATTTTTTTGGCTATGCATGCCATACATTAACTAATACATATTAATTAAATTTAAAAATAACTCAACCTTCTCAATCATTTTACAATTTTTATAAACTTAACATTAAGATGAATAAAATCAAGATTATGTTAATTAAACCTAAGAGAAAAAAAATACCATCTTATTTTTTTATGGTGGTAACACCCTGCATAGGCATATTCAATAGAAATTGTCATTTAAAATAGAAGAACAATAATGAAATGATTAATAAAAGTAACATGGATATTACAAAGATTTTATAAATCCTAAATTTAATGATCAAAACTATTTTTCCAATTTTATGCGCATAAAGAACAAAATTAATATTGCTAAAGATAGAACCAATGAGACTCATAACCTACTCAATAATCTAACAAAAAACAATAGGTTGGGATGATTGATTTTGTAAAATTTATGATAACTAGTAGGTGAGGAAAGAACATAATTTTCTTTTCACGTGGCCCACATTTAATAATGTAATAAAAAACTTTACATAGATTTATATATTAGTTTCTCTTTCTCCATACCAAAAACACTATGAACATGGTATTTCCATTTCTTATTGCCCTATGTATCTTGTTATTTCAAAATTGTAATTGTAATATTATTGTGTGACTCTACACTTGTAATTAAAATTGAAATTTGTAAATTTGCAAGTTCGTATTTTTTAATTGTAATTTTGGAATTTCGTAAATTATTTTGTAATTTTGCAATTTTGTAAATTATTTTATAATCTGCAAACATGATTTCAAATTTGTAATTATAATTTACAAGTTCCAATTGTAATTGTAACTGCAATTTGGGATTGTAAATTTGTAGTTGTGGAATTGTATTTATAGTTGATATTGTAACTTGCAATTATAAGTGTGCCCAATTTGTAATTATAACTATAACTAATATAAAAGGCATTGCCATAAATACATAAATAAATAAAATTGCATCACACACATGAATCATACTCATTGACATAAACAAAATACATCATATACATGAAGATAAATATCATAAAATAATTTGATAGCCCATTAAGTTCATAAAAAAATAAATCTATATATATACATAACAATAAAAAATATTACAATGTGATCATCAAATCAATGGCCACCATCACCATCACCTAACATCATGTAATGTACCATCATCATTGGCATCATCATCATGACCACCCACTAAACCTAAACATCATCTAACATAACCATCACACATGTATGATAAACATAATCTAACATACACATCTATAATCACCTATCAAACATAAGCACCATCTTACAAACACATAAAAAAAAATAGCTAACACAATCTAACATACACATCAAACATGACCTAACATACTCATGTAAACATTACCTACCATCATCTAACAAAATACAAGCTAAATTATCTAACATAACCATCATGCACACATCTATCAAGCACACCTAGCAAACATATCTAACCAGACAACACACACATCACCGTCAACATATAAATAAACATCAACATGAAAAATGCAATATGTTTGTGTGTGTGTATATATATATATATATATATCTAACTCATTATACATGCCAAACATACATCTCCAATCTAATAATTGCTATAAGATATATGCTCCACCTCCAAAACTAGAGGCATCACTGCCTTTGCCAACAGAGCCATAAACATTGACGCCTACACTAATAGATGCATTGGTATCTGTGATAGGAAAAAAAGTATTCTGGAGATCAATTAAGAGATCTCTATGAAGATGAATATCACATAAAGCAACCATCCTATCTAGAGTTGAGGTGAGTGAATTAGGAGATGGTGGAGAGGCTAGTATGTCAGCCTATGGATGGATCAGAGATGGTGGTGCGTCGATTGGGTGTGGAGTAAATAGTGGTCAGTCATCATGGAGAGGAGAAGGAAGAGGAGGTGGAGCAAGAGATTATCCTCCTTCGTCACGGTGAGGAGGAGGAGGAGGTGGTGGAGGAGGACGCTAATCACTACCCTAATCAGATGAAGTAGACTCATCTGCAGACCTCCAAGAATCTGAAAGGATGTATGCGAAGATGACATACTACATCAAATACCTCATATCATGAGGAAGCATAATCCATAACTCTACAAGCTCAAGTTATTGGATGATCTCCTGTGACCGTGTAGGCTAAACTCCCCATCAAGCCAACAATGTGAACAACCTGCCCACCACATCCTGTAGAATCCTATCATGTAGCCTATGTCATAGGTTGGTTCTAGGCAACGTAGGAACCTCAAGCTCCTATATATCCTCATCATCATGAATGGGTGGAGACACCTCCCCATCGAATGTGCCAATGTTTACAAAATATATAGTACACAACAAGAATTAGACATTTTCAATAAAAGATTCAATAAAAAAATTTAGAATATATTTCATTTACATTTAGTAAGACATTAAAATGCAACTAGATTAATTTAAACATAACGATAATATTACCTCTATTTTCTGGTGGCTCAGCTTAGGTGAAAAATATGTTGGAGCATGCTCTCCAGTCCAACCCCACATACAGATATAGAAAAAAGTCCAAGGAATGGTCCTCCAATTTGGATAGCATATCCAACACTTTTGATGTGATCCTAGCTAGGAACTCAAGCTGGCTCCTCTTCGGTATCATCTATTACCACATGTGCATACACACCTCCATCATCAACTTAGGAGGACAATGGTCAAATGCATGTCAAATGAAGGCCTCGTGGCCGGAAACCTCTCAAAAAATAAACAAAAGGGATATGAACTAAAAGGGAAGTTGACGCTCCCATCAATTTGTGCACGAATCTATCCAAATCAAAGCAAAAATACTACAAAAAAAGGAGGACCACCTATTATGCATTTAGGTCTCTGCACTAAAGAATATACATAAAATAAAAGAGGGAAACTAATGTGTTTCCCATCACCGATGAGGTGTGGGATGGTAGTCACCAACAGTGAGAGGTACCTAACCTGCTCTACACCAAAAGCAAAAATATGTAGTTGTCCACCACACACCTGAAAATCACCAGGATCAGTGATGTGGTTTGCAATATATTTATGAGTGTAAGCAAGACGACCCTTTGCTACAACACTAGTTGACACATAAGGGAACTAGGGAAAGTATTCTCCTCTCCTAAATAGCCTAGTGATGAAGTGCATTCCCTTCTCTATGGGATGGAACCACTAATAAGGACCAACATGAAATGCTTACCTATGATTGTATCATCCCCATCCCTCAATCCGACCAGCAAGAGGGGACATTCACGAAATATCAACTTCTAAAATTTGCCCATAACAATAATTACGAATTCATAACAGTATAAACATGTGTTAATATACATAATAAAAATACACATTGGAAATAACTTAACCCACACACACAAAATGCAATTTACATGCATAATTATCACATGAATAAAAATAAAAATAATTGCACATAAAATACAAAAGAGTACTTATCTTTAAACAATGAAGATCCAAGCCACTGATTGTGTAAGAGTGATTTTCCACCCAACCCTGGGCTCTTTGTCCAACATATACTCTTTCTGCTAAGAGGCCACCCCCAAGATGGGCTAGGAGGCCACCAGGCCAAAGGAAACACCTGCAGGATTCTCTCTCTCATCCCATAACCCATTTTGTTCTCTGTGCTTAACCAAATTCTTGTACATATCTCTACAGGGGTCTCTCTTAGCCCTCACAACCTTGGATCCAACAATACCATCCCCACACAACA
Organism: Pseudotsuga menziesii; assembly: GCA_001517045.1. NCBI lineage: Eukaryota > Viridiplantae > Streptophyta > Pinopsida > Pinales > Pinaceae > Pseudotsuga > Pseudotsuga menziesii. Next base: position 191,618 of record LPNX011049720.1, read on the forward strand.
CCCTTTTGTTCTCAAGAATCCCCTTCACCGATCCACGATTCTCTTGGGTGATCCATCTTTTTAGGTGCTTCCAGTGTGTACATAGAAGGAGGCCAATATGGTGTATGTTGTTGGAGAACAACCTATAACCTCAATTTGTGGATTTTCAAGAATATACATTCAACATAACTCAATGGGAAAGGGCCCCTATCTTTCCTAGCGTCTTTTCTCACATACAAACATCAATTTCCCTTCCAAGTATGTAATTATGTCCCTAAATTCAAATTTCTTGGGTTATACACAGTTTGGTAGTGGTCTGGAACAACAATGGAGAGCTTTGCATAATGTAGATCTACATGCCAAAATGAGAGAATGAGAGAATGAGGTGACTCCAATAGATAGGAGATATGGTGACAAGACAAATGACATAAATTTTGACAATAGAAAAAAGGACTCCTATTAACTACAGACTAACTCCTCGCAGCGAATAGAACTATCACAAAAGTGTAGTCAGTCCCATGCTTAATAACTTCACGAGGCAACTTTTTCCACCAACCCCACACAAGCATTCGATGTTTGGAAAATAATAAAAATGAGATAATTGGCTTATTCAAGGAACATGACAGAATTTGGACGAGTTCTAAATTTAACACTTGGAAGCAAGGATTTGGTCTCCCATGGCCCCCTTTCCAGTTCCCCTATGGTGAAACCATAGCCCCTTTGGTTCTATTTACACAATCATGTTGGACCATTCATTATTTATCCACATAATATTCACATATATTTCGAGTTATCATGACAAGCCAACCATATGGTCCAAATGAAAAAATATATACATCATATATGCTTAGCCATTCACTAGTCAGGCCGTTGGTCTTGAGCTCCACACTAGGAGTCCATACTAAATTACTTACATCATTTGCATAATTTTGGATAAATACATTTCAAATCAAAACTAGGAGCATTATAATGATGATCCTAACAACAGATCAATTGTGCCAACAAAGAAGAGTTCCCCTTGAGGGATGTAGCCTCTTGATAGAACTTCACGAAGCTAAAAACTATCAAGAGGTATCGTGTTTGATGAGTAATGGGGCCAAGTTACAAATCCATCCCCCTCTCTCTAGAATCCCACTTGTACACAAAGTTGTTTTGGTCAACTCATGCATGTTGTTGTTGATCGACCTCTCGTCGCTGATGTCTTTGATTCACATAAGACATCGATCAATCTCAGAAATAGATATAAAAAAAACATTAAATAATTCATTAAATGAGCATGTTATTTATTAACATCAAATAATAAAAATTTACTCAAAATAAATTAATTTGAGAAGCGATGCGCCTAAATTATTGTAACGCACCGTGCGCAGTGCTCTTGTAACACAAATCACCGTGAACAGTGTGGTACCATCAAATAAGTGCATCGGTTAACATGGTGATTTTTAAAAAATATATTTATTTTGGCGGTGCATAAATCAATAGGAAGCACTGTTGCAGCAAGGACAAGTCATCATGCCGTAAATGGTGCACACATATTAATAGAGGGCACCGTAGTAGGGGAATTTCTATGTGAGTTTTATATTTTTATGCAGATAATGGTGCACCTGTTATAGATCGACGCATCAAATAACCTGTGCAAACATGTTAGGAAAGCACATCAATTAATGTGGTGACTTTTTAAAATATGTATAATTTGGCAATGCATCCATCAATAGGAAAAATTGGTGCATTCTGGACATGTAATCTAACTGTTAATGTTGCACAAATATTAATAGCGCACATCGTAGTAGGAGCAACCATTTGTGGGCTTTAAAATTTCCTTATGGGATAATAGTTCGCCTATTACACATCAGCACACCGAATAACGAGTGCGAGCATGTGAACAAAGCACATCAATTAATGTGGTGTTTTTTTAATATCTTTAGTTTGATGGTGCATCCATCAATAGGAAGCACCAATGCATTTTGGGCACACCATTGTACCGTTTACAATGCACAAGAATTAATAAAGTGCGTTGTAGTAGGAGCAACTCTTTGGGGGTTTAATAATTTTTTTGGGATAAAGATTTGCTTGTTACATGTAAGCGCATCAAATCATCAATGTGGATATTTATAAAAAGTGCACTGGTTAACGTGGTGATTTTTAAAATATGTTTAGGTTTGCAGTGCATCCATCAATAGGAAGCATTGATGCATTGATGACACGTCATTGCACCATATGCAGTGTGCAAGTATCAATAGAGCTCACTATAGTAGGAACAAGTCTTTATGAGCATTATTATTTCTATGGGGATAATGGTTTGCATGTTACATGTGTGCGCACTATCCATTCATTGTCTTTTTGTTTACAATGCGCATTGGTTAATGTTGTGGTTTTTTTAAATGTATTTAATCAATGCGTTTATGCACATTATAACACACTGTAAATATGATACACTACACATAAAATCACACTATTCATGGTGCACCCTATAAATTTGCAGGGTGCACCATGAGGGAATGTAAGCCGAACTGCTTGAACATACAGAACGGGTTTTTTTATTGTCTTTTAAATAAAGGGAAAATAAACCTCAATTTGAAATTGTAATATGCTAAAAGCTAAAATTAGGAGGTAACAAAGAATTTATCCGGTCCCTTGCGCGTCTGTTAGGTATGGTTGCAATATATACCAAATTTCAAAATTTTCCTATCATTTGGTGAAATTCAAAATTGACTCAACAAGTAATGGAAGTGGGCAATGTTTCCACATGGAGCACAGATGGTAGGGTGTCTAAGCATGGAAGGGACAACACCAATGCTCAAGTGGTCAAACAAATTGGAGAGATGGTAAAAATTATTATTATTATTATTATTTTAATTCGGTATTTTTTTTATTTAACCCTATTATGGTGTGCTTAAAATCTAAATGTACTGTTGTGGTTGCTTAGAACAACCACATCAGGAATGTAAAAAAAAATGTGGTTTTTTTATTCGGTATTTTTTTAACTCTAATATGGTGTGCCCTAATGTTGAACGACCTCGTGTTTTTATTTATAACTATCGTACCAAAAATGAAAATGAAAAATAAGAAATTACTATAATATGGTGCCCTCCACTATCTATTTAACATACTTTGATGTTTTCAAATCAATTGTGAACCGGTGTGCTTGAGTAATGTTAACACACCAATTGTAAAATCTTAGTTCTTTTCCGCTTGATGTTGTTTCCGGCCGTGGTGCCACATCATTTATGCTAGCACCGATGTGTTCTTGTTTTATATGCACCAATGCATTTTCTATGGATAAAAGCACCGAAAAAAAAACATCCGCTAAAATATCTGCTTGCAAGCCTTTTCTAGTGACCTCTGCTACAAATGAAAATTTGGGCTATTTTGAGAGGTTCACCTGCTATAACCTATGCTACAATAACTTTTCCTTGCAGTGTTGTTTTATCCTTTCACATGTGTTCATTCCTCCCAAACATTTAGTAGGACTTAACACCATTTTTTGGTCTTTTTTATAGTCAATCTGATTACTTGAATATTTTTAAATACAAGTATAGTATTCCATGTATAGTATGCACATGGATGGTTATGCTTCGAGAAACTTTAATAAGAAGAACTTGTTTTATATTGATGGTTGGCCACGCACTCATGGGAACATTGCAAGGTTCATAAATATCTCTAGGTGCTCATTGTTTAATGCAAATTGCTCATTTGAGGAACACACCAATAAAAAAGTGTTATGTATGAAAAGAAGGCATCCATATTTGTTGGTGTACATGCAATACATAGTTTGTTTCCTAGTGACGAGTTGTTAATAAATTATAATTTCCATAAGTCACCAACTCCTCATAAATAATTCCTTGATTGGGTATACATTTAGACATCCCTTTAGGGCGTAAGAAAAAGATCATTGAGTAATTGTATTTTTGGATTTTCAATGGAATTACTGTTAATGTTTTTCTTAATTTTACATTTGTTTTATAAAGTGGTTGATTGCATGTGTATTATTGGAAAAAAAATTCCATGCTTCTAATAAATGTTTGGTATAATGTTTTAACATACTAAATGCATTGTGTTTACTAGTATCATCGATTTAATGTTCAAAATATTTGTAACAAGGATTTCGACAATGATCAACCTATCTACCATCTGTAGGCCACTACACGAGTAGAACTCATGGGGGAAGCATGCAAAAAATGGTTGAATCAACCACCTATTCAATCCCTGCTATGTCATAAGTAACCAATTCGAAACATCTATAATTATAGTAGTTCTTCACAGATTGGTGATGAAAACAATTATATAGAGGTTTGTATGGATGATTTCTTATGAGATACCCATGCCATGGAGAGAATATTTTTAAATGCATGCCAACAAGATGAGCTTTGGAACAATGGTAATATTCTCGATGCCTTCTTCAAAATCTTGAAATCTACTTCCACCAACCCTCTCTTTGGGCATGGATCAAGGTCTACCCAATTGGGGACAACTATGTTATTGTACGACTTGAAAGCAATGTATTGTATGTTAGACACGTTCTTCTCGAAATTACTGAGGTAACTAACCATCAAGTCCATTAACGCAACTATGAAAAGAGAATTTTTGCATGATTAATGAATGTGTACATTTATATTTGCCACTAATTTTAACTTACTCAAAGAAAAGGTATTTCCAAGTGATAATGTCCTCCCAAACAACTGCGAAGAGGCAAAGCAACTGTTGAAAAAGTTGAGTGTTGTGTACACATCATATCATGCTTGTCCAAATGATTGTATTTTATATAGAGGTGAATATGTGAACAAAGAGATATGTCCTAAATGTGGGCATGGCAGGTACCACATATTAAAAAAAGGGTAAGGCACATGGTCCTCCTTATAAGAAATTGAGGCACGTGCCTATAATCCGAAGGATTCAAATATTTTTCCGTTGCAAAGAGTTAGCCATGTTGCAAGGATGGCATGCCTTGCACATAAGTGAGTTAGGAGTTATGCAGATTCCCACAAATTCAATATCCATGAAACATATAGAGGATATAAGGACTAATAACTTCAAGGACGAATATAACCAAAGTCATGGAAATGAATAGTGATATGTACATGTTTTATCTGAACATTTATGTGATGGATGTGGCATTTTATTATGGGTATCTATTATTGATGATTTTTTTCTTCATTTTATTATGACATTGGATATGAAAATTTAACACACACTAAACATGTGTGTGTGTGTGTGTGTGTGCGTGCGTGTGCATGCGCACACGCATGCACATGCATGTTGTTTTTTCATTTAATTGACCATTTAACTTATATGCATATATTAAATTAGTTTTATATATGTATGTGTACAAAATTTTTGGTCATACCAAAACATGAGATATATTTATAATTTATTACTTTTATTGTTCTGATAAATCCAATTATTGAAGCACACATTGCTTATTATAAAGATAATAAAAAATTAGTCACATGACGTCAAGATCAATATCTCTATTGGGGATCAAGTGGACCACATTTATACTAGAAATTAAGTACTACATAGATAATGTTTTAAGCAATTTATAATTATATGCCACAATTATTCATATTCACCATTATTATAATCTTGTTATTATTGTTTTTTTAACATAAACATATACTTTTTTTATTTTATAAAAAAAAGAGGTCTCGGCTAGGCCGGAAGACCTATAGTTATAAAACTTTCTCTATATATGTTGAGCAATCAAATTTCAACTAGTTCCTTGTTGCTATAAACAAAATTTGAATCTATGTACTTACATTTCCCTTTTCTCAAACTATAACTATAAAACTAACTGGTATAAATCCTAATAAAAGTATAAATGATCAATATACATTTGATCTTCATTTAACAAAATTGACAACAAAAAGTAATTATTGTCTTTCAAAATAGACTTCAAACATTTTATCTTCAATGATATTCATTTCTTAGGTTGAGTATCCAACATTTTTGATAACATGCAAATTTTCGTCCATAATTGATGAGATAACTAACTGATCCTTGTCAAAATTATAGACTTGTCCCTTTATTTAGCATCCATGACAACAAAAAGAGATCCTAAATTTCAAACAAATCCAAATGTCTAATATGCCTTAACTATGAAAGGAGAAGTTTCTTCATCTTCATTATTATCTTCATAATCTTCCTTATCAATTGTGTTTCCATAAACGTCCACACCTGCCAGATGCATTTCCATTGACAAGATTGAATCTTGGGCCTTTCCATATTCCCGAACATTGTTTTGCAAAGCTTGAATAGTTTGATCATGTGCATTGCACTTATTTTTCCAATACTTGATTTCTATTTCAACATTTATCGATTTCAATTTAAAATGTTTCAATTGGACTTCCAAATAATCATGCTTGAGGTTGGAAATAATATGATCCCTTTAATATTTTGCTTCCCAAACTTTCTACCTCTTAACCAGTTGTTGTGTATCATTATCTATGTTATCCTTATCAAGGCTCTGATTATTACCATCTACTTTTTCATGTACATCCTTAATTTCATTTTCTTGAGCCATTGTATTTGCAATCTCACACAAAATCTCCCTTAAAACTGAAATCAAGTGTTGTATACCTCTGAGTGAGAATATGTGAAATGTAAGAATTCCATTAGTCTCACAGAAGAAGTCAAACAAAGGCCTGTCGTATTTGACAAAATTCACTAGCCCATTGCAAGCCCTCGAAGTAATTTTCATTTAGTAAGATTCTATAATGGAAGAGAAGACAACCTTCAAATTCTTGACAAACCTCTTCCAAATAATGACACAAAACTTTAGTGCAATAAATTTCACACCGTGTAAACTTATCAAAAGACTCCCTTATAAACTAATGTTAAATGATGCCTACCTCTTAGTGAAGTGTGGATTCCAATTTTATAACCAGTCAGACTCGAAAATAGAGGTCGGTCAATTTTAACAATTACACTAACCCATTCTAGACCTTCTAAGTAATTTTCACCATGAGTTGAATTTCTATAATTGAAGTGTAAACAACCTTCAAGTTCTTAACAAACCTCTTACAGATAATGACGCAACTCTTCATTGCAATAAGTTTTACAGAGCAAGGAAAAAGTCTTAGCAGGACTTAGCCTTACACCATATTCTGTAAACACTTGACACTAGACTCCTTCCTTAGTTTCAACAACCCTCAAATTCTACAAATAGGACAAGGGAATCACACAAAGCAGTTGCCTCTGGAAATTTTCTATCTGCCCCAAATGCACATAGAGAATTTGGAGAAGTCTAATTTGGTTATTAAATTTAATAAATACTACAATTTATAATATTCTAAAATTTTCATGGCTAAATTTTTAAATAAAAACTAAATCAATGCATAAAACAAGTTATACAACTTGATGAGAACCCGTCTTTGTTCTTATTTCTTTCGAGGTCAATTTTAGTAGTTGTTTTCATTAGCTCCGTTTCAAACAGTGTGTATACTGGTAGCACTATTTTTCATTTCGAGCCATTTTTTGTGATTTTGAGACTTCTTGGTCATAAAAAAAACTATAATTTTTATTTACAAATGCATTTTTTCAAAATTTACAAAAAAAAATACACATTTAGTAGCTAGTTATAATGAAAAAATATATACATTTTTTTAGCATTTAGAAGCTAGTTAGAATGAAAAATATATACATTTTGGATTTTTTTTAACTTTTCTCTTAAATAAGTCATTTTATTTTAGTCCCGAGGGGTAGCCCATTTGGTTAGAGTCTAATTCCAAATATCGTTTAATATTGAGGTCAGAGGTTCAATTCTCACTAATTGAACTCTCTAGGTCGTTCGGGGCTAAGCTCCCAAAATTGGATCCGATAGGGTGAGGCCCCATCGGGTGCCCCCCCCCACTAGAATTATTACTATGGATGTAGCAAGCCCCGACCAATATTCTCGAGGCTGAGAACCACATGAAAAAAAAAACATTTTATTAGGCAAATTTGTAAAACAAAAGAGAAAACAAAGACATTTCAAACCATTTTTAAAATATTTTGATCTATTTTATGTATAAAAATGATACTGTTTATCTTTATTTTCCATAAAGTGATGATTCACATAAACTCAACAAAAAATATACCATATATTTGTAAATAGCATATTGAAAACATAGTATTTATTCTCAAAATAAAATCTTAAAATCAAAACATTACAAAAACATCTTATCAAAAATTTGTTAAGTTTGGCATTTTCCTCAAAATCGTGCTACTCGTTGGGCCAGCATTTTGGGAATATGCTCCTCCCCATGGACCATAGGGGTGTGACACAACAAAGTAAAAAATTCCAAATGGGAAAAAAAAACAAAAACAAAAACAAATAAGAAAACATATTAAATTCTTTTTTTTTAAATACAAAAAATGTAATTTTTTTTATAAAAAAATTATAAAAATAATTTCAAAACAATTTATTTTAATAAAAAGTAAACAAA
>LPNX011049720.1:208767-246706 GCA_001517045.1 Pseudotsuga menziesii
GATTATTAACTTTAATCGACATTATTAACATTGATCAACAATAGTTACTTACTAAAAGACAGTAATTAATATTAAGCGACACTAATTGACATTATTACTCAACAATATTTCATGTAATTCATAATATGTAGGCGAGTTATGTAAGCGTAGCTACTGCTTACATTCCTCACGTAAGTACACTAAACGTAATAATTCACATACATCAATCATAATCAAGGAACTTATTATTTACCGACACATGTTTTAGCATAGTTTACAAGGTATGATCCATTAGCTTATTGAAATCCATGTTACGACAATTCATACATCACTGATTTACGACACATACTAACCAAGGGTTTTACACACCTACAGTTAGATCTTGTTTTCACCCCTACTTCACGCTACATCTATCTACCTACATCATTACTAACTTCCACATCCTATCCTATCCTCTACTGGACTACCCTGGAATGTCAAGTCATGACCGGTTCCGGCTAGAACCCGTAAGCAGAAGTGTTGACCACATCGACCAAGCTTCCCCAGCAGGTAACCACCAGTCATCATCACACACCTTGGGGAGCGTGCCGTAGCATAGCCCTCCCATGACTCTGGGTTTCGGGGATAAACGGTGGATAAAGCCTCCACCCCCCCTAATGGAACAAAGGACTATGTGTACTCGACATAACAACAACGTTGCACTTGTACTCGGTCTGTCATCGCATAACCGATCTGGGCGGTTGAGTTTCCTGGAACTCTACCCCACCCATGTCATAACATACATCATAATAAACAACATAATAACCATACGAAAGTAAATAATGCATCACTCGCATACCATTTTATCTTCCGAAGTCCATGTCCCCGAGGCCCTCCCACCTCATAGGATCCAACTATCACTTAGCCGTTTCAACCTGTAAGTCAGCCCTCGACATACAATATAGGATATCGTGCATAATCCTCGATATGTACACACATATCTCATCATAACATGACAACAATAAACTCATTCATTCGCCATGCACCTGGCATAACATTCATTATTTCAACATATATCTGTAACGGTATCCACGTACCCATCATTCAGTAATTTCCATATATTTGACATAATTAACACATGATACATATCTAAACATGACTACCGACCATAATACTATCATCACACACACACATATATATATCGGCAAAATAATAGAACCATATGTCCACAGTGTCGTCAAACCGACGAGGTCTCACAATCAAACAAATACAACATATAATAGTAGTTCAGGTAGAAATGTCAAAACGAGGTGTTACAATATATATGTATATGTATATATATATACATATAGATACATATACATATATATACAAACATACATACATACATACATACATATATTATCAGTTCTAAAAAATTGCCAAATAAAGGCAAATACACAACTTTAGATCTATGGAGACTCCAAACTAGTAATAGAATGGGCTAATGGGCATAGTAACATTAGAGCACCACATCTGCAACACCTGTTAATTGAAATTCAAATGACAAGGTTCCATTTTGAACAATTATCTTTTACTCATATATAGAGAGAGCTGAACACAGAGCCAAATACTTTTTCAAAATTAACTTTAGCCATCCAACCTGGGGTTATCGAATTGGAAGAACAAAGCAACAGGCGAATCATACATTTCTTCACAATGACTTGAGAGAACAAATTTGCATCGACATGCAGAATCAAGAAGTAGCATTTTGGTTGTAAGCTCATTAAAGAAGCTAGAATATGCAAGTTTTTTGGATAAGAAAAGTTGAAATGTAAAGGAAGCAACCTTAAAGGGAAAACAAGATGTAAGCTCAATAAAGCAACCCATGTTTATTCAACGAATAAAATGAATTTTTTCTAAGGGAAAAAAATATTACCAAATAGAAGAAATACCAAAAAAAAAAAAATTAAAAACAATTTTTATGAACATTAAAAATTTATAAATAAAGTTAAAAACCCAAATGTTAAAATAAATTAGAAAAAAATAAAGGAAAACAAATTATTAAAAAAAATACAATTAAAAAAAATTACAAAATAAACACCCTAATTCAAATCCACTCCCCCTATCCCATCTCCCCCTCCCGCTCCCCCATCCTCCTCCTCCTCGTGCCCCTCCCTCTTCACGCTCTCCCCCTACATGTTCCCCTTCGCCATCCCATGTGGCGAAGCTGCTCCCTCGTGCCCCCAAAGGGCCGCCCAAGGGAGCGACTTGATTCTCAGGGTGTCACGATTTTTAAAAATTCTATTAATTTTTTATTGTTATTTTTAAAGTTTTAAAGTGCAAAAAAAAATTAAATAATTGGAAGATTTTTTAAAATTATTTTATTTTATTATGAATATTATCATAGATTCTTTTATTTCTTTTGGAAAGAGTGGTGAAAATTTTTCTTGGATAATTTGTGTTTAACTAAGTGCAAGTCTTATGATGATGATGATTAATGTCCACTAAGACCAACTTTGGTCTATCAGACCTTAAGAAGCGTACTACTTGGTTTACTTTAAAATTTTGTTCTTGTGCTCAAAAAGCTTGCCAAGCTCACTATAGTTTTGGCAAGTTAGGAGGTTATAAAGGTTTGTATTGTAGCAAACACATGAAACTCAGACCTAATGTGGGTGTAAGCAACGCACTCTAGGAGAAAGTAGTTTTCATCCTCAATGCTCATAGAATGAAACAGATGGAAAACCCTTTCCTCCCATGGAGTTTTACGAGTAGACCACCGCCTTGTTTCTATGGAGTTCATGAGAGTTTGTTCTAATCTCCGCTACATTAATTTTCTTTTGTGAGCTAGTTACTACCGAGAGATACTTTTGATTTTCCAAGTTAGGATTAATGAGCTCCTTATAGTATCTTAATTTTCTCTTAACCTCTACATTTTCCTCACGCCAAAATTTCTATTTAAACTTAGAAGTAATAAAATAAAATAAAAAAATTTCATTTTTTGTTAAAAAAAAAAATTCCAACATCAATGTTCTGCAAAATTCGTTTTCATTAATGCCCCAATGGTTTACCCAAGCCATGGTATCTTTACACCAACACCGCTTGAGGTGAGTTGGTTTTGACTTGAGTTTAAAGCAATTTTAGGAATTGTGTTTAAAGCAATTTTGACCCGAGTTTTACTAAGAGATTTAATAAATACAATTTTAAATTATGATAGAAATGATATAATAATGCCATTTTTTGAAAAAATGCGCTACCGGTAGGATTAGTTTTCAATTCAAGGCTTGATTTTAAGGTTTTTGTAAACAACAATAAGTATTGTTTTGGTTCATGTGTACATTTCTCACCACAAAGAGAAGGGGCGCCACCAATAGCACCATTTTTTTATTTGTGGTTGTTTTTTGGCGTTGTTTATGAAAAATATGAGTTTTTATAGCTAGAGTTCTCATTTTAATTATAAAATTCTCCTCAAGTTGTATAACTTGTTATAAGGTAATATTTAAGAAATGAGTTCTTAGAATAAAAGAATCTCTCATCCTAATTCCAAGATAAATTCATGGTCCCATTTTTCTTCATGGTAGGACATTATAATGCCAAAAATATTAATGTAACTTTTATTGGTTTCTAGTAACTAACAGAATTAGTGTGTGACCCAATAACTACCCATATGTTTGTTTATATAAAGAGAACACATTTTTAGATAATAATAAGATAAGATAAGATAATTTTATTAATGTCCAACAAATTATCACAAAAGTAAATAATGACACACAAAAATATTGAAATCATTTAAAACAAATTTATTACTATTGTTCCACATAATCTTATGAATGAACAATAAATTCACACTTGATCAACCTTAAAAAATACATGCAAATAAGTTTACATTAATCTAGAATAACTTATGATTTTATTTTATTTTTTTAATAAATTGTAGTACTCTTAGATGTTTTAGCCATATATAGTTTTCTATTGTTTGTCATTTATATTTGCACCAATTTTTATATATTGATTATATCATTTAGATAGTCAAAGTGACATTAACATAGACATTGTTTTATGCATTTATTGAGTAGGTACCTCAAAATATGTGTAAATCAACACAAAATTGTTTTTTTCAAATTACCATTATTTCCTATATGTGGAAGGAGTCATTGTTTATTCACACTTATATATTCATACGCTTTCTTTTTAAATAAAAATAATTTAGTGTAAATTTTATTAAACTATTTTAAATAAAAATAATAATTTTGTCAAAGTAAACTATTAATATAGTACAATCACACCTTAACTAGATAGCCATCTAAATAAATTAAATAAAAATTCATTTCTAAACCAAATAGTTAGATAGTTGAATTTATTATTGTATAAATATGACATTAAATAGTTACGCAGCAGAAAAAAAATGACATTAAATGATCTTAAATACAGTGAAACATTATATTGCATCTCTAGTTTAGATCATTGGCACACAATACATATTATAAATGGACAACATCATCATAACATGAAAATATATAAATATACATGAACAATATCAACAACAACATCAACGTGATATAAAACAAGCATAATATATGTGAATAATAATATCAAAATCATAATATATGTCAAATATACAACTCGAGTCAAATATAAAAGTCAAATTTATACATGTGCTCCATAATTGCTATGAGTTAGTAGGTCCACTAATGGATCCAAAGGCATCAATACCTCCACCAATAGAGCCAAAGGCATCAGTACCTTCACTAGATAAAAATGTAGAATGAAACAAATGATAAATCTCTTTGTGAGGATCTATTTGACCTGATGTAGCTATTGTATCTATCAAACTATCTAATGGTGTAGAAGGTGGCGATGGTTCGGCTGGGTGAGAAGGAAATGGAGGTTGGTTTATTTGGTTTGGAGGAGAGGGTGGTCGATCGACCAATAGAGGAGGAGATGGTGGTGGGTCACCTTAGTAGGAAGGACAGGGTGTTCGGTCAACTTGTGGAGGAGGGTATGGTTGTCGGTCGGGTCTTCTAGGAGGAGGAGGATAAGAGGATGGTGGTTGGTTGGTTCCATGAGGAGGGGAAGGAGGTGGAGAAGGAGGAGAAGGTGAAGGATCACCACCACCATCAAATGAATTCGAAGAGCTATGAGAAGTACTCTAGCTTTGTAGTAAGATGACTTCATCGACAATATGATGGATTGATGATGTCATATCACGTGGAAGGGTCCTCCACATCTCTACGAGGTCTGGGTCTCATATGACTCGGTTGACCTGTATAAGATGCACTCCGTATCAAGCCAACAATCCAAAATAACTGATCTGCCACATCCTGGCAGAATCTACTATCTAGTCTACGTTACATGTTAGGCCTCTATAATTAAGGCACCTAATCAGCCTCAACCATATCCTTGTCATGTTGGGTAGGCACCTCCCCATCATAAGAGCCAATATTTTCAAAACAACACGGAACAATAAATAGACAAATTATTTTAACAATTAAAGAAAATGTTATAATAAATTACTTATGCATTAAATTAGACAATAAAATGATCCACATATTTAAAGCATAACACTAAGATTACCTCTGACATCTGGTGGCTCATCCTAAGTAAATAAGACATTGGGACATCCTCTCCAATCCAACCTTGCGTATGGATATGACACAAGATCCATGGTGTGATTGTTCTCATTGAAAAGCAATTACAGTGCCTCTAGAGTGATCTTGCTAGGAATTTTACTTGGCCCCTCTTGGGAAACATCTTCCCCCACATGTGTATACTCACCTCGATCATCACCCTAGTAGGGTGGTGGTCGAATGATTACCGAGTCATCAAAAACCTCTCAAAAAATAAGAAAAACAAATATGAAGCAAATGGGAAGCCTATCCTCCCATCAAACATAACATGGCAACGATCCAGAGCAAAACGAAATTGTCACAAAAAATGTCATACCACTGAATGCATCTAGGGCCATGCACTAAATAATCAACATAATATAATATAGGAAACTAATGCCTTTCCCATAATACATGTATTGGGCCACTATTGTGACCAAACGTGAAAGGCACCTAACCTCCTCTGCACCAAATGAAGCAATCTATAACCTCCTACCAACACCCTAAAAGTCACCAAGGGTAGTGGCATCCTCACTAACATATCTCTGAGTATATTCCACCTGACTAGTTGCTAAAATGGGCAATGAGACATTGGAGAAATGAGGAAAAAACTCCCCTCTCCTGGAGAGCCCAATAATGAAGTAAATTCCCTCCTATGTCAACTTGAACCCCGAATTATAACTCACCCTAAATACTTGTCAATACTGGTCCCAATGATAGATCAACAACCTTAGCAATCGAGAGCTCCCCCTCAACAATGTAGCACCCTCATAATACTTGAGGAGGCCAACATCCCGAAAGACGACACAAGTCTCTGCTATAATAGGATGAGGGAGAAAATCCCTCTTCCTCTCACGGGCCTCTCACTCTCGCACACCATTGTACAAGTCGATGTACTACTATTGGTCTTGTTTCTCTTCTCTATGATTTACATATAACTTTTGTTAGAAAGATGCACACAAAAATATATACAAATACATAATATAATAAAAAAAATGATTAAAGTACATTTATATTTATCAAAACTATAATTTTTTTTCAAAACAAATTAGAATATAACTAGTGCGCCAAAAAATAGTAACAAATTGTATTCGATGCTTTTAAAATCTTCAAGCACTGTGACTGGTGCTTTTAAAACATAATTGCACCTCTATAGGAGCTCTAAAATAATTGCACTACACCATAGTTGGTCTAGGTATACTTAAATTTTCATATCAATGCATAAACAAGCGCATCGTTAACAATGCACTAAGTCAATATATCTAATGCACCAATATGTTCACAAAAAAAAACATAGTTTTTTTTAATGATTTTTTTTCAGAAGAAAAAAGCCTGTCCTTGATATTCATATAGAATCAAAGGGCATCTAACGTGCCATCCCAATATATGGGTTACATACATGACAGTGGATACAGTGGATATGTCTTTCTGTAGCAACCTGAAAGAGTTACATCCCTAGTGAGCAGAATGGTGACTAAAGCAGAAACTGTATACATTTCCCATCAATAATAAAGAAATTGTCCCTTATGACCATATCCACCGTGAACCAAAAAGATAAGCTCAGCCATCTAAAAGAGTCCGCTTCGATAGAATCACCAAGGTGCCATAAAAGATCCAGCACCGGGCTCAAAAGAGCATAAACCTATCTTGTGAGGTCAAATGACCATCATAAAATTCAGAATCGTATCCCGATCCCGGAGAAAAAGATAGGGATTTTTTAGATAGGCGGTCAGCAGTCTGATTGTGTTCATGGTAGACATGGCAAAAGGACAACTCAAGGAAGCATGAAAAAATCTTCCTGATGTCCCTACACCAATGGATAAGATCAGGTGGTGAGAGGGAAGCAGTACCCTTTGCCCAATTGATGATGATAGAAGAGTCACCAAATATCTGGATCTTGGGTAACCCCATCATTTGGTATGTATGCAGTAGGGCCCAAAGCCCAATTAATTCTGCCCTGGTATTGGTACTAGGACCTGCCCCCAAAGCAAACTCATAGGAGTGTACCTCATTCAGGTGCAAGCAGAAACCAACCCCACCAGTGCTGTCAATAGAAGAACCATCAAAAAATCCACAGGGGTAAGTAAGAGAAGGTCCTGGTCCAATGGCCCTTGATTTTTTTGCTCTGGTGACAGTAGGACAGAAGAGATCTGATGGAGCAGGCTGATAACCGTAACAGATTTTCCCTCAAAGATAGATATGTTCCTTGCTTTCCATAAATTCCACATGGCGAGGAATGGGAGATAGCAGTATCCGGAATACTTTGAGAAGGTGACAGTCCACAAATCCAGAAAGGAGCTGATACTATCAGATTGGTGAGGAGGGGACAAATGATGCTGTTCCATGAGGACATAGAGTACATTTTTCCAAATAGAACAGAAATAAAAGAGGTGTTCAATACTCTTTGTATCCTTCCTACAGAGAATACAATAACCAGGCCTCGACCATCCACGTTTTTGTAGGTTTTCCCAGGTCAGTAATTTGTTCTTCAATATCAGCCATATAAAACAACATATTTTCCGGGGAAGAGATCTATTCCATAGGGAAGAGAGCTATTCCATACAAAAGCAAGAAGTCTGTTGCCCTCTGGTGGGGAAGATGCAGTAATAATGCTGTCATATATCAGTTTAGCAGACACAGTACCCCGGGATCTATTGAAAGACCAAGTCAGAGCATCTGGTAGATCTACAAGACGAAGGCCACAGGTTTCAATTCCTCTCATGAAAGAATTCCAGGCTTCCTTCCAGTCACCACCAACACCGAGTTCCTCTGCAGAATACCACTATTTATGAGCATCCGGGAGAGAATTATGGGCCTGTGTAAGTGTCACTATATCCAAATCGGCCAAGTACTCACAAAGCCCCAGTGGAATTGCGAGGGAATTGTTAACACCAACAATCGGATCAATACCGAGAAGGACATTCTTTCCATCGCCAACCTGCTAAGCCAAATGTATACCAAGCCAAAAGAGAGTGAGCAGGAGCCCTTTCCATATAGCAGATACACCACGAGACTGGAAATTTTTCCCTCTGAGCCAGGATTCAACTGAGCACATCTTCAGATATTTATTAATAATTACACGGTGCCATAATCCATCATTTTGGAGTACCAGCCATAAATTCTTCAATATAAGTGCAATACTGAACCAGGGAAAATGCTTGATGCCCCAACCTCCATGAATTTTAGGCCATGATAGATCTTGCCAGTTGGTCAAGTGATACCAACGCCTATGATTTGAGGAGCCCCAGAGGAAAGTAAAGGAAAGACTCATGAGCTTGTTTAATATAGAGACAAGAATGGGGGCAAGTCCCATCCAGTAGACAGGTATACTGGTTAAAACCGCTTGCACAAGAGTCAGACGACCCCCTAGGGATAGAAGCTTGTGGGTCCAATGCAAGATCCTGTGTTCAATTTTTTTTATCAACCAGTGCCAGTCCCGAACCCTATAGCCCAAAGGTTTGAGAAAATATCTGAGATACATGAATCCAGTAGTGATAGGCTCCATCTTGTATGGCAGAGCCTTATAAATCTCAGAACGGATATCAATATCCACATTGTTATAGAGAAAATAGTATTTGTCAATCCTGATACACATCCCGGATGCCTTGCATAATTTTCTAAGAATGACATCAAAGGCCATCCATTCAGTTAATGTATCAGTACCCAATAGGATCACGTCATCAACAAATAGGAGATGAGTAAGGGCAAAGGTAGATGAGATCTTTATACCTTTGATGAGTCCGTGATCTCTAGCATCAGCTATCAAAAGACTGAGCCCCTCTATTACCAGTATAAAGAGTAGGGGCGAGAGGGGACAACCCTGTCGGATCCCTCTAGAAGCTAGAAATAACTTAGACGATGTACCATTGATAAGCACAACAAAATTTGCTGATGAAATACAGCCCATAATCCAAATTACAGCAAGGAGAGGGATCCCAATCTGGATCAGAATAACCCTGATGAAAGACCAATTCACCCGGTCAAAGGCCTTCACCAAGTCCAGTTTAAGGATAAGAGCACAATAATTCTTTGTCTTGACAGAGTGAAGGGCCTCCTGAACAATACCAATGGTTTCCACAATCTATCGATTTTTTAAAAACCCAAATTGTTCAATAGATATGTGAGAATCCAGGAAGGGCTTAAGTCTCACCGCAATGACCTTGGATATCAATTTATAGACCAGATTACACAGAGAAATGGGGCTGAAGTCCGCAAAGGATGTCGGCTTATCATTCTTGGGGATAAGTGTCAAAAAGGTGGAGTTAAGTGAGGGAGGGATACAACCTGAAACCCTAGTAAAGTCCACAGCTGAGAGAATTTCTTCACCCATCAAATTGAAGAAGTAGAGATAGAATTCAACAGGCCAGCCATCTAGTCTGGGGCTCCTATCTTTCTTGAAAGAGTGAAGGGTGAATTCGACTTCAGTTAATGTGACCGATTGTGTGAGACAAGATGCATCAGCTGGGGAGATCATAATAAGGTAAAGTGAAACGACATTGAGTTGTTCCAGAAGACAGGTTTGGTTATCATCTTTAAATATATGAGCAAAATGTTGTTGTCCCAATACCTTCAACTGAGATTCATCCTCAACACACCTACCCCCCTCATCCAGTAGAGACCAGATGGAATTTTGGTTTCTCCTACCAGATGCAACTGCATGGAAGAATTTGGTGTTAGAGTCACCTTCTAGAGCCCATTTGGTACGGGTTTTAAGCTGCTAGGTTAATAGGTCATGTTCCAGAATATTCTTCTTTTTGGATCTGAGCCGAGACAGAGATAAATGTTCCTCCTGTGAGAGGATACCAAAGGAGGAGTTGGACAGTAATGAGCTAATCTCCAAATCCAGTCTCTTCAAATTGGCAAGCATGCGAGAACTTTTGTCTTTAATCCAGACCTTGAAATCCCTCTTGAGAGAGCGAATTTTATGTGAGAGGTGTTCCAGCTCCGAGCCTGGAAAGGTGGATGAGAGTTTGGGCCAACACTCAAAGAGCCAAGATTTGCTGAGTCCTGGTCCAAGAGCCAGGATCTATTAAATTTAAAGGGGTAATTATGGGGCCCCTGAGGTTTATTCCATTCAAAACAGACAAGGAAATGATCAGAAATGTCAGAGTGGTGAATCCATACCCTGTGAGTTAAGAGGGAAGGGATTAGGGAGGAGGCAATAAGGAATCGGTCAAGTCTTTTGTTGATACCATGTTCCCCCACCCTACTATTCCTCCAGGTGGGTCCAGCAGTAGAAGGAGCTACATCATAGAGCCCCACTGAATCAAAAAGGTGCTTGAAGTAAGTTGTAAGGGGATCGAGTACAGCCCTAGTCCCCCATATCTTTGAAGCGTTCATGGTGAAGTTAAGGTCTCCACCCAGTATCAGGTGAGGAGAAAAAAGTAGTCCCCCCTGCTGAATCCTCTCCCACAAGATTTCCCTGTCCTTATAGGGACCATAGCAGTTGATAATGTCAAGGATGTCAGTCATGCCACGGAATTTGGCCTTGACAAGGATACCAGTAAGAGTCTCGTATGCCCGACATCTCACCATTCTAGGGTTCCAGGCAGTGAGGAGTCCCCCAGAGAGACTAGAGGCACTAGTGGCACAAAATTCCTAGTTAGTTAGGAACTTGGAGAAAGCATGCAAAGCTGGATAGGGACTACAAATAGTCTCTTGGAGAAGAATCATATCCGGGGGCAAAGAAAGAAAGAGAGAGCAGAGGCTGCTTTGTTTGGTCTTGCCCCCTAGACCCCTGACATTGAGAGAAAGGATCAACATTGAGGAACAATGGAGTGGGGAGGAGATGCTCTAAGTCCCTGAGAAATATGCCCTCTTGTAGCATCCTTAATGCGAACAGAGAGGGGGATGTAAGGAGGAGAGGCTGAGGAGAGGAGTTTAATGGAGCCCTTTCTATCCTTCTTCTTCTTTCTAATAGTCGCATTCTTGAATCGTATCGAGTTGAGATGGAGGGTATTGGGGGAAGACAAAGTAACAGCAGAGAAAATCGATAGCGTTTTATGTAAGGTAGGGTTCGCGAATGATGGGGAGGAGATAGGACTACGGGGAGATAAGGGTAAAGGGGGAGATGAGGTAGCAGTGGGGAGTGGAGGGAAGTCAATTAAGGACGAGAGCTTGGGAACCACAGGAGGCAGTGGTTCAATCAACTGAGAAACAGGAGTGGAATAAAAAAGGAGTGCATCAAAAGTTGGATCCGTATCCAGAGTCAAAGGAGTGGACTCAACCAGGACCCGTTCGACAGAGACATCAGTGGGGGCAAGGGGATAAATGTGAGAAGAGTGTGGGGAAACCCTAGAACCAGTACCCAAGGATAAAACAGGGGATAGCGCATGGAGGGTATCATCCAGTATAGGGCTAGTCTCATGAACAGCTACGGGAACCCCAACCAAAATATCAATATCATCGATCATAGCATCAGTGACCTCCTTGAAAAGGGAAAGGGAATGTGAGTACATACCTTTTTTTGCATCCTTTGTCGGAGAGGAGTCAACGACAGGACAGATCGATAGGGGTTCAGTCATCCCAGAGTCGGTGGGTGAGTTCCTGAGTGAAGGGCATGTTCTCCGAAGGTGGCCCGTATCTTTGCAGTAACTGCACCAGAATGGGACATGCAAATAGTCCAACTTCTGGATGAAAAGGAATTCCTTGCACTGAATTTCAACTTCAGCAAGAAGGCCCAAAGAAATATTGAATTCGACCAGGACCCGAGATACCCTTTTATCAAATGACAGGTGGAAATCGTCATCAACTGCCACGAATCTTCCAATAGTGTTAGCTATGCCCTCGAGTGTGTGGAGACTCCAGAGTGGGAAGGGCAGGTGCGGCAGTAAAACCTAGAGGTGGCGTTTCTTCACCCTCTCCTAGAGAGGATCAAAGTGGGTATGCCAATGGTCTAGGACAAGTGACCCCGAGCCAATACGCCAGGTCTTCTCCAGAATGAGGGAGGCATGGTCTACTTCCAGAAAGACGAATACAATCCAGCCATTGGAGAGGAGGTTGATGGTCAGAGTATAAGTCAGCAGAGGCTTCCAAAAATCAGTAGCCCATTCAATCCACGCCCGCTTTCCCAGTCGACAGTATTCGAGACGACCAATAAGTGCCCGAGAGCACAGAGATGATACTCTATCCAAGTAAATGTCGTGACCCAGCATGAAACGAAACTTTCCTTCATGGGTCTTGATATTCTTCGCTTGTCTCCTGCGACGAGAAAAGGATGTGGAACCACCTTTGTCCATGGTGGGTCTACACACATGAAACAACCACCAAAGGGAGAATACCAGAAAGCGAGAACTAGCCACCGAAAAAAGGGGTAAGATGGGGGACCGAAAACCCTAACCCTAATCACGAGCAGTTACAGCAGAAGGGGAACGGAGTCAGCGCACAGACCCCCAGTATCCAGAAACTACCAAAAGAGAGGATAGTTCAAGTAGGAGCAATCGCAAAAATGCCCAAGAGAGCCGTGAGCCGTAGCATCAATGATACCCACAAGAGGGAAACCCGGGTCAATCAAAAGTACAGCCACGGGAATCGACCCTAATATAGACCGCAAGGGTCTTCGACAAGGTGTACACTGAATCCAGATTCAAAGTGGGCACAGGAAACATCTATAAAACCAGGACAGAATACAACATACAACAGAAGAGGAGACAGAGATAAGGATAAGCCCACCAGGCGAGCCAAGGTTAGAGAAATGGTTACCATAAGATCAAAGGGAAACCCTAATGATACCACGGCAAAAAACCAAAAATCGTGCACGGAGGTTAGAGCCGACAGAACCCACGAAACCCGAAGAAAATCATGGTATCCCCAAATTCAACCCCTACGTCGAAAACCCATGCAGGGTGATGGACCAGGAGACCCAAAAAAAAACAGAAAATAAGCAAAAATGTCAAAATACCACGGTGGCTGAGAGAGGCGATCTCCTTCCCACTTTTTTGAATTGGTTGGTACTAGTCCCCCTGGTAAGGGGAGGGACTCCAATAAGCCACCGGATGTAAGTTGACAGGAGCAAAGAGGAAACCTGAAACCCCCAGAGCATAGGACCGTGAGATAGGTGAAGTAGCCCATGACTGTCAGGGACAATAATCCGGCAAGTGATGCACAAGAAGGGGTACTTACATCCGGTCTAAAAGGGCAGCAAACAACCAGTGCCATGATGGCCCGAGAACCCTACTGGCAGCGAAATCGCCATTCCCACCCAGGATTATTAGAATCCCATTTTGGTTATGCATACTTCTTTCATGATTAATACCTTATTAGTGCTTTGTATATATCGATATGCACTATTAGAGGTGTGTAAACATATCAAGGGCACCAATGTCTTTGAAAAAATAGTTATAAATGGTCTTTTCATGGTGCACTTTATATACATGTACTCACTGCGAATGGCGTGTTCGTATATGCACACACCATTGATATATTTGAAAAAATATATTTATTATTTTTGGTTTTTATAATTTCAGTGTGTTGTATATACATATACGCCTCGCTATAGGTGTCCATGTATATTAAGAATGCACCGATATTGTGAAAAAATAATATTTTTTTTTCTTTGTATTTGGATATGTATGGTGTGCTTGTTATAATTATACACACCATGGATTGTATGTTGTTAGGAGTAGTCTAACGCTTCGACGATTTCTCCCGGTGTTAGACTACTTCGTCACGGCACGGTGATCCCCTCCGGTAAGCTATTATTCGAGCACTATACCTCTACCGGGTCCCACCAAGGTTGACTCTCTAGCCTAAGCACCGTCTCCACCATGTCGTCACAATCCCGTTAACCTTCTCCGTCCAACCCTCAATACTCTTTCTCCAACTCTTCCTCTGCCACCATCGCACTCTCCATCGCCAGAGATAGACTGCAGCTTTTGCTGGTGAGGCTCATGAGCAGGAAAATAGAGGTTGGACGCTTATCCACGATTATGTTTATAACGATACTCGACCATGCTTATAATGATACTAAAATCACAATTTTCAAAACTGATGGATTTTCACTTCCTTTGTTTTTTCTAACAGTTTTGAAGAACAATTTAAAGGACAACTACTCCCCATTTAGTTTGCTTCCTACCCATTTCTTGACCGAGTGCTTCCTCTGTCACCAGGTTCGACATCCGTTGCCCTTATTTTAAATCAAAATAATAACATATACGAAGAAATGGAATTGAACTTGGAAAAATCTACAAATTTGGACTTCTTGAACTTGTCTATATTAGAAGAAATACGATTCCATTGGGCAAACATTAGAATCTTTGGTTAATGTACAGGGTCAATGTAATAAAAATTTTCATGACGTAATTGTTAAGCCTGCCCTTTTATATATTTTGAACTCCGAAATTAAGAAATTATAGATGTTGATTCCATACAGGCTTACACCACTTTATGTGGTCGGCGGAAGCACCCACAACCACCTAACTCGATCACTACCGCTAACAAGCTAGACCTTGTAACCCCATTAGTCATTTCCAACAACGTCTGCTATGTCCGATGCCATCCATGCGTATAGCTATGCGAAATCCCTCTCAAATGAATGAAAACTATTTTTCAATCCTTTTATATCATTTTCAAGATTATGGAATGAGAGATCAAAAAATTGAGGCATCATAGAGAACAATCGGAAGATAAAAGGTACCTTTAATACCAAAAATATTCTTGGCAAAAAGCATATAATATTTGATCTATATGTACCTACCTGTACATTGTAATAAATATTTTCAGGATGTAATTGTTAACCTGCCCTCCCTTTCAATGAACTAAAGAAATCTAAGAGGAAATGGATTTCCATTGGGAAAATATTACAATGGACTTCCAACTGCAATTTTCTGATTTGTAATATGTACATGAGTGCAATAGCGTACAAAGATTTTGCAATGGACATAAGTGCAATAGCGTACAAATATTTTGCAAAGGGGAACAAAGAAGCAATAGACAAAGTTTGCATAAAATCTGTACATGAGAAATCCCTTACACAAAAGCTCTACCACTTTGTCAATGGACTAGCACACTCGTATATTATACTTGGGTTTGTCTTGCACTAAACAGGTTGTTTTCTGATGGAAACTTCAGGTCCCATGGCATTCATCCAATCACAGTAAGTGACAGGCTCCTTTCTGATGGAAACTTCAGGTCCTGTGGCATTCACTCAATCACCGTAAGTGCACATTGTGGTGCATTAAATACATTATCGCAGAGAAGCGTCCCAACCTCTAGTTTTCGGTTCACAGACAACAGAAGCAGAATATCTATATCTCCCTCTGGTTTCCTGATGATGTAGCGACAATCTATATCTGGTGATGGAGCAGGAAATGGGAACAGAGGAGCTAGAGAAACAAAGTATTGCGGGTTGGACTGAGAAGGGTGAAGGGCTCGAGGGACCAACTTGCCAGCCCGAGAGTTAATGCGACGACGAAATGGAGACATTTCTTTGGCCAAAGAGAAAACTTTGGTGGGGCCACGTCAAGGTATTGTGCTGGAATAATAGTTCACTGGAGCCGGAGGTGATCACCGCAACGTGACAGAGTAGTCTAACGCCGGGCGAAATCGTCGAAGCGTTAGACCACTCCTATGTTGTTATATCTACATCATCATTGTGTCTGAAAAAATAATTGTAATTTTTTATTTATATAGTGCACTTTATATATATCAACCCATCGATTTCAATGTGTTTTTATATAGATGGAGCACCGTTGACTTTAAAAAAAATGACACATAATTTTTTAATTTATACCTCTATGGTGCTCTCGGTATACATTTTTTTTTTCAGTAGAAAAAAATAGTTCCTTGATATTCTATTGAATCAAAGGTAACCTTTACATCTTCAGTCTGCTATTCAAACCCCAAATGGGTCAAAACAGATCAGAAATATTCAATACATAACAGTGCAAAACAAAAAGCTCTCGGTATACATATATGCACTACCATCTATGTCCATTATATCTAGAGCACCAATATATTGGAAAACTAATTATTTTTTGTTGATCCTCACCTATGTCATTGGGGTAGATTTGATATAATACTGTATGCTTGTGTGTATGGGCCACATGGTGATCTACTTACTTGGATGTACATGCACTTTCATGATTCTTTGATGAGATACCTTCTTGATGTACATTTGTATCATGTTGCTATGTACTTTCATGATCTATATTATGCACTCATGATGTTTGGAAGGGTGCAATACCACCAATGGGATCTTGGCATTGCTTTGTTTCATCTCACTTGGAGTAGAAGTTCAATTGTTGGTTTGAGAAAGCAAACCAACCTTCAGTTGTTTGAGTTCATCTTTGTAGAGCAGTGTTCATGTTTCCTATGTGGAATACCTTTTGAGAGATGGATTCAATTTTCACATGCTTGGTGTTCATGGCATTTCATCATAGACATTTCACACCATCCATGTATCAGGATCATATCGGACCCTGGGGTCATTTTTTGTCTCATTGGTTTCAATTTTGGGGGGGCAACAAGCAACATTGGAGATTCATTCACCACTTGAGAATATGATTGTAATCAGAGTAGTGCAACAACAAGCATGGTGGTTCCTCTTTGATATTTTATTGGAATCTTAAGCAACTCAAAGTTTGGTAACTCGGCGCCAACTTCAAAGAACTATACAGAAGCAAAAAGGGGTGAAAGAACATAAAAGGTTTCCAAAATATGGAGGTAAATATTATTTGCACAAATTTGGTTTTTATGGATTTGACTAATCCTTTTGGTGTTAGTGGTGGTGTTAAAGGATATATCAATATGCATAATCCACATCTCTTTACATTTGGGAACACAAAATTGCATTACATGAGTGCCACTACTCAAATTGCAGCTAAAGAAAATACTAAGCAAAACCATAAGAGAGCACTTGGTGCAAGGGAAGGAGTATCAAATGAGGATTCCACTTGGGAATATGAATATTTTGCAGCATCCAAATCTGAAATTTCTTGAGGACAAGCAATATTGGGTGGGGAGGAGTGTAATGTCCCCATTTTAAATAATTGCATAGCAGGATAATTCCATTAATCCTACTAGTTCCTAGGTTGGATGGATACATTTGGAATTTTAATAAGGGAGCTAATAAATGATGTTCAGACACTAGAATGAAATAAATATTTAATAATGGAGCTTATTAAATAAATAAAAGAGAAAATTGAAGTGGCAATGGAGAATGAAGACACATGGAGACTAGGGGACCTACACAAGCTAGAATCTCTATGCCACATGGCATCTTCCTCTTGCAATTTAGAAACCATGGGAAGCCTAAATGTTCTTGGATGAGTTAGGAGGCTAATACACTTGGCCATATGCATCATAGGTTGAATTTGGAAGGAAATGTAACTTACATGGGAGAGGAAGAGTCATTTTGGAGCTAGTGAGACTCTTGGACTAGATTCCCCAGCTCTATGACAACAATGATGAAGATGCTATGACATCTATGACACAAATCAGATTTGAAGGATGACATATGGCATATCTGACATGTTAGTTCAAAATAGAGCATCCAAGAGGGCGCTCATGTGAGTTGGGGAAGCTTAATGGGCTCCTACTCGAATTGGGGGAAGATGGAAGGCTAGGAAAGGGAGGACACATGGCAAATCATGAGCACACACCCTAATTCGAATTGGATTGATTTTATTGATGGATTGGTAACATTATAAGGCTAAGTATGTTTATAAAATATAGGAATCAACCAAGAGAATATCTTTTGTTCATTTGACAAATTTTCATTTGTGAATTGTGAGAACTAGTGGATGACTAGTTTTCTTGCCTTAACCAATTTCAAGGGTGAAAGATTCCCATCCAAGTTGGTGTTTGAAGAGGCCACTCGGGTATTTCATGGAGCTTTAATGGAGTTGTATTTACAGGTGTAAGTTACAGGGAAGCCCATGGTTTCTTTTATTGCAACACTTTCTCTCAACCATTTCCATTTTTTATTGCATATTCTTGCTCATGGAGGGATTGCGCTTTGGGTGAGATATTGTACTATTTGGGAGAGCTTCTCCTGGCCTATTTTTTATTGTATTAAGTTCAATATGCTCTGTTATTCATTCTCATAAATTCTCAGGTCGAAATACCCAAGTGTTGTGTGTCAAAATGACTTTTAATGAACAAACAATGACCATTTCCCCACTATATTGATGTATGCCATGGTAATTCATATTATTTCGAATGGAAGAATGTATATTTGATATATTTATGATGAATGGAATGTCATTAATGTGTATTAAAAGTTTCATGTTCGGTGCTTATGCATTTGAATCCGTTTTACTCAGTTTAATTGCATTTGGAGAAGATTTTGTGCTTTTTCCC
Source organism: Pseudotsuga menziesii (assembly GCA_001517045.1). Classification (NCBI taxonomy): domain Eukaryota; kingdom Viridiplantae; phylum Streptophyta; class Pinopsida; order Pinales; family Pinaceae; genus Pseudotsuga; species Pseudotsuga menziesii. The sequence goes on from LPNX011049720.1 coordinate 227,610, forward strand.
CAAGGGTCGAAATAGTGATTTTGTAGATGTTTAGGAGAGGGTCATAACAACATGTATAAAATGAACCATGATGCATACGAGACCTTAAAAATTTTCCTTGCACATCCTCTGCCTCTGTTCAGAAATTCGAGTGGAGTTGGGAGCATTTGAGAAGCCATTTCCAGCATTTACCCGGGGGGGATTGGAACCCCAATTTGCTAGTAAAGACTCCTACTTTGATGAGAATATAAAAAAAGTTTGCAGAAGTAATTGGAGAGTCATAAATAATCCTTGAACATAATAATCAAGTATTAATATCAGTCATACACGCTTTGAGAATATTTGGGAGCATTTGGACCAATTTGGAGACCCAGACATCAAAACTAGTCAAAGGTCAAAATAGGGAAAAAAAGTGAAATAATTGGTCATTTAATAAAATTTCAAAAAGAGACATTACACTTTCCATATATACAATGTTTACAAAACATCAAATTCAAAGTTTTCAAACTTGGAAGCAATTTATGATTCATTAATACTTGGAGTCCCTTTTCACTCATATGACCAAGACATTGATGCCATAATTGAGTGGATCCTGACTCTTCTTCAGATACTAATGCATTACCATTAACTTGAGTTCTTCCAACTAGTTTGTAAACGTTTCTTGTTCTCTGTGCCTTCATGACCGCTAAATCACCCTTAGAAACTTTTAGAGTTCCATCAAAACTTGTAGACTTATGACCACAAGAATCCAACACTCCCAAAGAAATTAATTTTTTATTTAATTCAGGTACAAGTCTAACATATGTAAGTGTTCTTATAACTCCATCAAAAATTTTAATCTTAACACTTCCAACCCCAACAATTTTACATGAATGATTGTCTCCTAAAATAACTATTATGTTACTAATTAGAGGAAATTTGGGGTCTAAAATGGGCCTCCTAAAGAAAAGAAAAAAAAACCACATCACACTACAAATATGCAATGTCAGATAAAATCTAATGAAAATATAATGAAAGTCAACCTAAATCATCTCATTAATGGTAGTTGACAACTATATTGAGTTAATGTAGAGTTAAGAGATATTGGTTAAAAATATTAATGAAATATTTAGATTCTTGTGCACACATAATAAATGATAGGAAACTTTTGAATTTTATATTATTATTTTTTTAAATGAATAGACCACTACTTTTTATATATTTAATAAATGCAAAACTCAAATATATTCATTTATAACGAAAAATATAATTATATTAATATTAAAAAAATAAAAAAATCACTATTATTTTTTAATGTAAATTTTATATTAATTCATATAAAAAATATTACATCACATAAAAATAAAAAACAATAAACTATGTCTATTCATATTATTTTTTATATTAATATAAAAAAAATTGTGGTTTAATGGGTAGGTAGGTAAGAGAGAAAACAAGTAAAATAAAATTTTATTATAATTTTAGTAACATTAAAAATCGTTTTTATTTTTTATTTTGTTAGTATTTAAATTTTTTATTTATTTTTGGATGTAATAATTAAATATATATATATATATTTTTTTTTTAATATTAAAAATACTAAATATCTTTTATTTAGTATTTCAAGATAAGTCTATTTAAAATTAAATATTATTTAGTTTTCTTTTAAAAAAATTGATTAATAAATGTTTTTAGTATTTCAAAATGCTTTCACTACAATTTTAATTAATGCAAAGGTTATGTTTTAGAGGAGTTGGAAGTAGTGATCAAATAAAATATTCTATATTTATTAGTTAAAGTTTATTTATCTTATTTCGAGGTGATCTTTTCAAGAACTTAACCAAGGTGAGGTTGATATGGAGTTAGCTATTGTCAAATAAAAATATGACACATAAGCATTATGTGTCGAACTCAACCATAATGGTTGACCAGAGATATTGAAATTCTATTGGTTTAAAAATTCAACTCAATCCAGCTCATCCATGGCATAGTTTTTTATAAGGCCCATTTTAGACCCCAAATTTCCTATAAAGTTATTTTTTTGATAGGAAGCAAACCAATCTTTATGAGGACATATATGGTGCAAAGCACTAGAATCTAATAGCCATTCCTCATTATATTCAGAAATATTACAAATAGACAAGACCTCATCGATCATACCTGAATCAAAAGACTTAATTGAATTTTCCTCTGACTTGGAGTCATCCTTCTTGGATTGTTGTCTCTTCCAACTGTCCTTCTTGAGATGACCACTCTTGTTATAATACCAACATTTTAATTTGCTCTTTCTCCCCTTCGATTTATAATTGGAAGTACCTCTTTACTTTTCACCTTTCTCTTTGGATCGGCCTCTAACAACTAAAGCTTCCAGTGAAGAGGTTTCAAGACTAGATTTCTTCCTTAATTCCTCAGACAATAATGCTCCAACCACATTGTCAAATTCTAAAGTATCAGTTGTACTAAGATTAATGGAAGAAACTACTTGACCCCAAGACTCAGGTAAAGTACGTAAGAGATTGACTGCTTTATCTTCATCATTAATTTTAACATCCATACTACTCAACTGGAAAATAAGAGTATAAAAAACATTCAAATGATCTGCTATCTTCGTAGCTTCTTTCATTCTCATACCGTATAGCTGTCACTTCAAGTAAATTATGTTTGTCACTAATTTGGTCATATACAAGCTTTCTAACTTGTTCCAATAATGTTGAACAACAAATCATCCACAAGACATAATCGAATTGTGCTTAGCACTTTGGCATCTAAATCCTCCCATTCATCATTTGTCATGGTTAGAGGTGTTTTTCTTTTTTTGTCTAAGCCTCTCTGTAACCTATGCTGAACTAATAAATCCCGCGTCTTTAATTTTCATAGTTCAAAAATTTTTTACCATTAAATTTTTCAATTTCAAACTTTGTGCTAGACATTGTTGAATAAATATTTTAAAAAAAGTATATATCTTCCATCCCAAATCAACAACACTGCCGACTGTAGTTCTTACTTCAATGACTTAACACCGGTCATTAGTCACTGTCCAGGCAGTTTCATGCACGGGCCTCACCCCATCAGCGAGTTCTCCAACCTTAACATCTGCGTCTTCTATCCTACATGATGAACCTCTGTCCTCTTCACACGACTCTCCTCCAATCGTCCAGGTAAGGGCACTCTCCACGCTTGGGTCAACTTTTCCACGATCTTCTCCACGCTCCTCTTCGATCTTCTTCACACAACACCACTCTCTAGGACATGCTCCTTTCTCCAAGTGTGGGCCTCTTTAGGGCAGTTCTCCAACAAGATTTCTCACGACCTTCCTAGTCTTCACTATTTCCTCCTTCTTCACGTCTTCTTCTAAAATCCAAACGTCTCTCTTCACACGAGCTCTGATACCACTTGTTAATAAATCAGAGACAAATTACATAACGACACGTTAATCAACACTATTAAAACATCAGCATTTCATGTGGTAAAACCTCAGTTGGGAAACATCCACACAGGCAAAGTATTGAAGCTCATTAATGAAGAATGAGAGATTACAAGACAAGTCTCAGTCTCATAGACAACTCAATACATTGCGTATCCCAACCATGCACTATATACTTCATGAAAGAAGTTACATGAGTAAACCGTTGTCGGTTATGCTCGTTATGAGAAACTTCCCGTAAACATGTGTAATGAGAAACCTCCCATAAACACATTAGTTTAGTTGTCATTTAACAACCTATGGGTAAACTTCAATCATTGAGAGGTTGAATATACCGAAGCATAGCAGAGGATGTGCGCATAGTTGGGATGAGAGCAGGTTAGCAAGCTATTAATTATTAAGGGCGACCCATGTGCATAGAAATGTAGCGTTGAAAAAGGAAATCACCTTTTAAAGGCATGGAGTTTAGACAAGTGGGCTGTAGCAAATGAAAAGAAGCAATTGTTGTCACTGCCCAATGTGTATGTGTTATCCACAGTGCAGTGTAAGATCTTGTTGTGAAGCAAAATCACATTATTTCCATGAAGATTGTGATTTGATCTAAAGGGCAAAGTGTCTAGTCAGATCCCTTCATTCCAAATTATTGGTGTCAAAGGTATGAAGTTTTGGCCTCATTAGTTGCATATAATATATTTTTTGGGAATATTGGTGAATGGTGAGAACATAATTATTAATGCATTAAAGAGGGGATGTCATTAAACGTGATAAATATTTTGCGTGAAAAATGGTTATAGATGTTTCGGTTAATAGAAATGATGAAGATGAAGAAGACATGAATGAAAGATCTTGGTTATTAATATACATTATAATATAATGGGCATGATTTGCAAGGAGTCGAAGTCAGTTCTCTTGTTGAGGGAACAACCACTTATTAAGAGAGCAGTCACAAAATTAGAGGAGTCATTGCTCTCTATATGAAGAGGAAATCACCCATCTTGAAAAGAAGTCTACACAAAGAGGTCACTCGTTCATTAAGAGCCATAAATTAGTTTGTGCACCACAATGTGGAAGAGGAAGCGACTACTACCAATTTTCGGGTTTTGAGTGCTGGTTAAAGGAGTTACTCTTGCTTGTTTTTTGTTGGAGGAGTCGTGACTTGTGCAACAATGAACCTTTAATACAATGCAGAATGTATCCTTTGTATTGAGGTAATGAACGACGAGAGGAGTCATTTTTGTTTTGTTGTTGTAACTGTGAGGGTCGCGTAGAAAAGTGACAGCTTCTAGCATGAAAGGGAGCAACTGTCTCATGCGAGAAGAGGAGATTTGTTGTCTTGAAATTCATATTTGAGGAGTTCCACTGCCAAGGTAGGCAGTAGAGAAGCAACCAACGAAGCAAAAACAGAAATGAAGTGTGATGTAGTATTGAGGTTAAGAGATGATTGATTCAAAAGAGTCGTAATAATGATTGTGGTCATTGTCAAAATTATGGATAAGTTGGTTATAATTATATGATGTTGAAGTCAAGTTGAGAGTCTAAGCCAGTCAAAGTCAACATTAAAGTCAAAAGGAAAAATCAATTCAAGTCCAAGTGTGAGTGAAAATATCTTTGTTATGTAATGAAGCCTGTGTAAGGCCATTTTGAAATCAGAAGTAAGTAAAGTCATGGAAAGTGGTGCATCAATTAAGTTTGTCAATTCATTGTCATAAAGTTTCTTTGTTGGAGATTGCACAATTCAACAAAAAAACATATATTATTCAAATATTAGTTAGTTGCATGAAAGATGACCTAAAGACTATGGTGTGGAGAAAGACAAAGCAAGAAGAATCTAGAGGCAAAGCATAAGATATGCATTTGACATGGAAATGGGCATATGTAACAAGCTTGTATATTGTTGGGCATTTAGTAAAGCATGTGGGATTCTTGTTGTACCTGATCTAATGATGCATATGTGATGTAAGGGGTGCATGATTGGTTGTACCCAACACCTCAGATTTTTTTGGTCCAAAGTCATAAAGCTTAGACATATGCAAGTTGTTTTCCCTAGGTTGTTGTAATCCCTGTTAAGCAAACAAATGTATTATTTCGCAAAGGCGCATGTGAATAACTTCATAGGATGTGATAATTTCTCCTAGGTAGATAGGTTTTGTCATCAAGTTGTGGAATTAACCACATCGAGAGGTACGAGGGTGATAGGTGTACCCGTATGCTAGCTTGATGTTGATCGAAGAAGTTGAATCTTCGATTAAGGGGGGAATGTGTGAAGTAATCTCAAAGTGTGGGTTGGATGGGACCAAGAGAAAGTTTAGCATGTTGATGAACCATGTAGGTGAAAAGGATTCCTAGAGAACGGGTGAGTACAATGGATGGCACCCATGTATCTCGATAGATGGATTGATTTTTATTTGGACATCAATGATTAGTGTTATGCAGGAACAAAAGAAAGAAGTAGCAAGTTTAAGGACAAAGCCTATAGTGAAGAAATCCCAAGTAAGTGTGTGTACTGAACATTTGTTTCCTCGTCACAAGGTTCATGGTCACTTGAAACCACTTATATGTGATGTTCATGGTCATCTAAAACCACTTGTTGTGACAGATGGAAGTTCATGGTCAGCTACAAACCACCTGATGTGATGCATTGTTCACAACCACTTGTAAAGGCTAATGTTAAGTCACAAAATCCCAAGGTGATGTATGATGAGGGGAATCTAGTAAAATGAAGTAGCACACTAAAGCCAGACCATATGAAGACAAAAGACTAAAGATGAGGACATGAATAATGAAAAATTAACATGCTAGAGATTGAGACAAGTATTTGTTAAGGGGGAGTGTTGGAATATGTAACTCATACTTGTAGTAGTATTGAGCCCATGGCCTCTTGAGTAGGTGACATGGGAAGATGACCCGAGAGAATAGGTTAATGTCTAAATAAGGTTGATATAGTTTAGATAGAGATAAGAAATTTAATAAATAAGTTTTTAACTAAACTAAGGAGAAGTGTCTAGAAGAAACAATAAGGGTCGTTGATCGAGTGTCTAGATCAACGGTTGAGAACTGTTGAACATTTGTATAAATATGTATGATTGGTTAGTGATGACCAACAAGAAAAACAACACATTATGTGTCTCTCATGATGTTTTCTAATTGTCATATGTTCCTCTTATTTTGTACACTTATAATTATGTAGGGTAGCGATAATTAGTGGAGGCAGGAGTGTACTTTTTTTGTTGCTCACAAACTTAGAAACTGGTAACCAAGAGAATATGCTAATCTTTCAAAAGGAGATTAACCACAACTTCTTACCCTTCACGTTCATCAGCTTTTATAGAGCCCTCACCCTTCACTTTCATTGGATTTCATAAAGTCCATGCCCTTCACCTTTATAGGCTTTCACAGAGGAATGCAACTTGACTTTTACAACAATGGGTGATTTCAAATAGGCTATTGCAGTGACATAGAATAGAGTATGGATAGGTGATAGAGTTGCTTTGAGAAACAAGTGGGTAAATGAAATATAAATGGAAGTACGCATGGTTTGTAGTTATGAGGTAGTCCTTTCCACCCTCTTCCATGGTAATTCCTCCATCATCTATCTACAAAACTGGTGGCAAGTGAATTGTCTTGTGATGTTCACTATTGCATTTCATCATATGCATCGGCCATGTCTACTACCATCATAGGGCATGTGCATTCATCCACATCCATGGTCATCCATCCATGCCATCTGACTAACAAAGGATATTGATCACCATTTTCTTGCATGAGATCCCCCTTTCTTTCTTCCCAAGGATATGATCAATATGACACTTGTACTTCATTCATACCTACAAGTCAAAAATTGACGGGCTAGCTTGTAAGAAAGCATGGGAAAGAAGTGGCAGTACTCCAAAAGACAAAGACAAGGTCAAATCACCCAACAACCTCCCTTTCCTCTTCCCCTATTATGGTATTATGCCCCCTTTGTTGTTCCCTCAAACAACCATTTTGGTGGACATTATATTCTTTTCATTTTTACATGCTTTTACATATACATGAGCATATCCTAGATAATATACCACCACATTATAAGCACAATCCACCAATTAAATTCCTATGCATTCACTAATGAATCTTAACCTTGAACTTCAGCATATAAATAATACAAATAATAATTATTATATATTATAGTGCATGGATCAAATCTTTACACAAATCATGATATTATAGTACATGGATCAAATCTTTACACAAATCTATATACTACATTTACTAAATTTTGTACTCACCCTATTAAAAAATAAAATTAAAATACCACGTCTTTAAAAGCATAAGGCAAACAAATGGTATTTATGAGAGGAAAGATATTCCCCTTGTCAAAGAACTTTCATTTCGTGGATTCCATGAAATACCTCAATTATATGAAGGAGAATAAAGGCATGAACGAAAGGATAGAGCCAAAGTTTGAATACAATTAAAATTGGCATGTCATCTTGTAGAAAATGGGGGAGCGAATATTTTCATGAAGATAAGGTAGAAACCCAATGAAGACAAGGTAAGAAATCCCAAATAGATAAGGTAGAAACCCCAATAAAGATCACGTAAGAAATTCCATATTAAATACCTTAGTGCTCAAGTAAAAAAAACCCTAGTAAACTTAAAAAACCTAGTGCACAATGCTAGATAAGGTAAGAAATTCCACTTAAAAAAAATCTTAACCCTTGACACATCATTCTAAAGAGTTTTTACTATGGGCAACCACACTTAAAAATAAAAAAGAACATAAGGGTTGCATTTTAAGGAAAATGGCTATCAATGTCATCTAATTACTACCATGGTGGAAAGTTTACCATAGGAGGGTTATATATTTTGTTCATTTCTCGGTTTTGCTTGGCTTCTCTTTCTTATTAATGTGTGGTGAGTGAATATTATTATCTAAACTTTTATTTAAGTTATGATAATTTTTGAAGATTTAAGTGGGTGATTTAATTAAAAAAAAATTATTAAAGAAATATTATATTTTTAAATGATATTTTATTTATCTTCGAATGTGGGTGATAGGAGACACGATACGGAGGACATAATGGCTAGGGATGACGTGGTCATGGAAGTGGACATGGACGTGGCTCAGGATGGCGTGGACGTGGTTGTGGAAGTGGGCATGGATGTGGAAGTAGACAGGGACGTGGACATGGATGTGGCTCAGGATGGTGTGGACGGCCAGGCGGACGACGACTGGCAGCATGCACACTGGCACCCTCATGCGCCCGATACCCTTTCGGTTCACGACGAGAACGAAGATCTCTTCACCGACAATCGGACTCTGGCCACCTCCATCGATGATGCCCGCACCAACAGAAACGCCGGTAGTACCAGTCCCCTCTGCAATTAAGGCTGAGCAGGCTGGGTACGGAGATGTTAAGGCTTGCATTTATGACCATCAGGCTAGGTGTAATATGGCTCCTTCCCTGTTTTTCGTCTATCAGTTCAAACACTTCGCCAACCGAACTCAGTTCAAGCTCCGTTTGTTCAGGCTCTGTTCACCCAAGCCCGTCCCTATCTGAACGACGCTCCGCTCCCCCTGTGCCTGCTACAGTAACTCGCACTCTGGAAATCTCATGCTGCCGAGATGAAGAGAACCTCCCAGAGGTGGGAGAGGACGTGGAAGGGCTGGTAACCCTGCAGAACCACCCTTTCACCCGAATGCCAGCAATAGGGGATTCGAAGCTGAGATTCCAGCAGCTCTAAGATCCCTAGTCGATGACTGAGAAGATGAAATCTCGGGCTCCATTACTGCAGCCACTCGCACCACTTCCCACAGGGAAAATTACTGGGCTTTTAAAAATTTGCTCACTAGACTCATTCTTCGAGCCGTCAATGACATCCTCGGCCCTGCTCAGCCACCCCCACCGCCTCCTCCTGCTCCTCCACTTCTCCCCACTCCTCCCCCTCCGCCCCCCCAGGTCAGAGCACCCTCACCGTTCCACAACATCAGTTTGTGAGGAAGAAAGGGAAAGCCACCAAGAAGACGTCACCTCGGCCTATCAAACAACCAACACCGGATTCAGGCAACTCCACGAACAATGACTCCACAGGTGACTGCAAGAAACCATAACAGAAGCGAGGGAATGGCAAGAAGCAGGAACTTCAATGGGGAACATAATACAGTTGCCCAATCACTGAGGTTCCGTACGAGCCACTTTGATGCCAAGTGTTTCGATTTTCCAGATGTCTCGAATCCACAGTTTTCAAGTTTTTTTGTTTTCCAGTCTATGACACCTGTCTAGCCTAAGTTAGTCTGACTTTTACTCACTCTGTTCAGTAATTTTTGGATTATTAAGATCTGTTTTCCCTTCTATGGGGAGGATCATTTTTTTGTACTCTCGGACCGCTTTTATTGGCTCGGTTTTGTGTTTTCGTAATACACAGACTTGTATCATTATTTGTATACTTATCTTTACTTAATAGATTAGACCTAAACTTATAAAAAAAAAATTTATTGATAATATGAAAATAAATTAATATTTAATCTTTTTTATTTATTTGTTTTTAATTATATTTAATTGAAATTATTTTAAATTTTATGATTAAATCTAATTAAATTTTAATTTTTAAATATTTAAAAATATAAATAAATAAGATAATTTTAAATATTTAAATTACGCATTTTCAAATTCTATGGTATTTCATGTTTGAATCTTTTACATTATTTTTTACAATTTAAACATGATATATAATTAAAACAAGTAAATGTATTATGAAGTGATTTTATTAAAATAAAAAAATAAATAAACATTAAATTGAATAAAAAAATAAAATAGTAAATAAGTATTAACTTGAATATAAAGTAAATAACAAATTAAAGATAAAAATTTATTGCACCGAAAGAAGCAAGGTGCTCTTAGCTCACTATGGGGGAGATCCTCACGTTATTCCTGTTATGCTAGCCCACATTAAAAAAATTATGTTAACCGACATAAACAAAATAAAATTATATTGTGGATTTATATATTTATGTCGGCGAAAACAAAAAAGAATATAGAGAAAAACATGTCGCCTAATTTATCAAATAATAAAACTAAATGAAAAACAATTAAAAGATCCATGTTAAACCCGGATTTACCAAACACTAAATGGATCAAAATGTTTGAGGTGTAATTTTTTTTATGAACATTTAAAAATTTAAGATAAAAATAACTTACACCTAAAATAATTAGATATTCAAGTTTAAGATAAATCTATGCTGATAATAATTATAATATTGGTCATATTAAGTATTTATTTTCTTAAAAACATTAAAATAAAAATAAATAAAATTGGTTCCATCAAAATTAAAATATTAATTATAAAATGATAACAAATTTTTAGGGAATCAAAGTCAACGGTGGCATATGAAAGTTGCTACATTGCATTAAAAATAAATCATATTAAATGTTAAAAAAAAATTGTGTGTTTTAAAAACATAAAGTTACACTCATAAATTTATGTCACATAAATAATTTATTTAAATAATATTTTTTGGTTTTTAAAATTGAATAAATGTAAAATCAAAACATTTTTATTACTTTGGAAAGGACTATTGATATAAAAAAAAGTTATATATATTAAAAATAATAATAATATTAAAAATGAAATATATAAAATTATTTATTTTTATATATAAATATATATATAATATTAAAAATAATAATGATAAAAATAAAATATATATATATATATAATTACTTTATTTGTCTTTTTCTTTAAACTTTGAACTCCATTTTTATATAATACACTAAATTATTTTAATATAAAAAGGCTTTCATGAAAATTGAATTTATGTTTTACCCACTTACTATAAGATAATTTTCAAATCATTCTTTTATCCTTATTATTGTAATTTTCTTTTGGTTAAATAAACAATTTTGTTTAAAAAAAGTTTACAAAAATAAAATGCATATCTATATTAATTGAGATGTATTAAGCACTAAGAAAAATCAAAAGAAAATGAATATATACAATTTAAAACCTATTGATATTAAAAAAATAAAAAATTAAGCACTAAGAAAAAAATGAATATATATTGTTGTAATTTTTTTGTTAAATAATTTAAAACTTATTGATAGTAAAAAAATAAAAAATGATGATGATGATGATGATGAAATTTTGGTTTATCGGACCTAAAGAAACGAATTATTTAATTTGTTTTAAATTGTATTCCTATGCTCAAAGAGCTTGGAGAGAAGCGTCCCGAGCTCACTATAATTTTGACAAGTTAAAAGGCTAGGAAGATTGGTATTGCAACAAAGATTATAAAACTGCGATCTAATGTGGGTGTACGCAGGGCACTCTAAGAGGAAGTGATTTTCATCCTCAATGTTCATATTCTCACAGAGATGGCAGATCCTTTCCACCCATGGTGNTGGATCTCATGAGAGTTCGTTCTTATCTTGGCTATATTAATTTTTTTCTTTGAACTAGTTAAAACAAAGGAATTAGGTGATTTGGGAGGATCAAACCTTGAACCTCACGCCCATTATCCCAACACCCTTACCATTGTTATTATTATGGTTACTTTTTCTACATTTTTATGTACCTCAATTTTATCACAATTTAATTTATTAACATTAAATATATGCTAAGTTACACACTACATTATTGGAGATGAACCAAATGTGTATAGAAAAAAGTAACTACCACACAACCATGTTTAACCATAATTTTATTAAGCAACAATAAGTTGCTTAAATACATCAAAAGTTAACTTGGATCTATGTTAGTACCTATATAACTTGAAATGCCCAAAAAATAAAGCAAGAGATGACCCAATAGAAATTTCCTTAACCACTTGTATAATTTTAGCCTTCAAAATGCCATGAGGGATAGCTCAAATGGTCTTGAGCCAAATGTGATAACTCATCCTCCAAAGTTGGGGAGGTCATGGGTTCAACTCTTTTGATTCCCTCAGAGTTAGGCTCAATAATTATCAATAATTAGGGTCGGCAGTAAACCGCATTTGACAAATTAGCCATGAAACCAATAATAAACTCATTTGTGTAACTTGCATTTATCTTTAAGTTCTTTTAAATAAATGTCAATTGGATGGGATAAAGTGTCACGAGAATGGAACTTTGTTATAAAACACTTCGTTGGTGAACTAATCCATTCTCACTTTGAGTAGGTTCTTAAATTCACTAACTTGGGGAGGTCATAGATTCAACACTACAATGTCCCCTACTAGATAATGGTTGATTTTGCATTGATTGCTTGAATATTTTTAGTTGTGGATTTGTCAAACACATGGTAACAATGCTTTGTTATCACTGAAATAACCTCTTATTGCTGTTGTAAATTCAATGGACTACTGTTGTGTTTGTTTGAGCAGAGACTTTCGTCAAACAATTTCATGCCAACATTGCATTAGCATTGTAATTCCCCTCTTAAGCTCGAATGTTTTCTTATTTGTTTTTAAATGATTGCTTTGGGAGTTATGTTTCAAATCTTGTTGCATATACTTGACAGTAAATGTTACACAACCAAAGAGAAATGAACTTATGGCATTTGACAAAAAGACAACCACTACAATATTTATATAAAACATCAATCTCAAATAAGGTGCTACAGTAGTAACTCCATAACAAATTGTTCATAAATACTCCACGCATATGACATGTAGATGAAGATAAAGGTTGTTGCTCTTAAAATACAACATTGTCTTCTCTTTAGTGCCCTCAACTAGATGTAGGTGACCATTGGAAAATAGTTGTGAACGAAGGTTGTGCCCAACTCATGAGAACAATCAAAATCGACTTGTACAATAATAGATTCATGGCATCCAATTATTGCAGATAGAGTTTTTGGGGTCCCACAATTTCCAACAATAAGATACTTACACGAACCCCAAGTGCACCCTCTCTCCAAAATGCTCTCAAACTGAACAATATTGCAACATTCTCCCTCTTGATAAGATACTAAACAAAATAGTGAGAAATCACCATTCATTATAGTTGTAGATAACAATTAAGTGTTTGAAGATGGAAATATGCCCAAACACCATCCTTGGCAAGTGCGCCCCACACTAAAACCCCCAAAGCACTAAAAGTCTTCAAAGATCTGCAAAATATCTTGATGTTTCCTTCCGCCAATGAAACACAATGAAAGATTTAAATAATTTTTTCGTCTTTGCTAAGCTAGGGTGGATAGTTTCACCCCCAAAACTAAGTTCTCTCTTAGAGTTTCCGTCCCAAGAGAAAAAATACCACAAGAGCTCTCCAAATTCCTTTCGAAAATGAAAATGTCATGAATGAATGAGAGAATGGGTCACTTTGCCCTTTTATGCTCTTTTTACCATTTTTGGCCACTTTTAATTAAATAAAGTGACTTTTTATAAAGTCTCTTTATTAAATAGTTACTCAATGTCACTTTTAAGGTTATTTTTTGCCCCATTTGACATCAAATAAGGATTTAATTCCCTTTTTCATCAACTATACCCTACATCAATAAAATAAGCCCCCATTTGACATAAAATAAGGATTTGATTCCCCTTTTCATCAACTATAACCTACATGAATAAAATTGGCTAGTAAGTAATCCCCTAGAGTGATAATTAAAAAATGGGTTGTACAAACTCTTTTGATCCCCTTGGGGTTAAGATCCATGATCAGGGTTGACGGTTTACCCTGTTTTCCATTGTTGAATCTTGGGAAGTACTTTGAGGGTTTTCTGCGAGGTTGTTCCTTGGAAAAATATTCTTAGCCTTATAAAACAAAACCTAGACCAATTAGCCATGAAACCAATAATAAATTCATTTGTTTTTCCACGTGTTTCATATTAGTTTTTATTGATCCACGTGTCATGAAACATTATGACGTATTCACTCATGCTTCTTAAGTTTAAGGAGGTATCTATTCTGCAAATTTTGCTTGTAACTTGCATTTGTCTTCAAGTTCTTTTAAACAAATGTCATTTGGATGGGTAGAGGGTCACAAGAAAGAAACATTATCATACAACACTTCGTTGGTGAACTAATCCATTGTGAGCTTGAGCAGGTCCTTAAATTTACTAATCTGCACTTAGACAATAGAAGTTTTTGGATACGGGGTTACTCTATCGTCGCATATAAGAAAAAAGGGTTACCTTATGTTGAGCTGGTGAAAACATTGTTTTTTCAAGGTAGAGGTGTAAGGTTTAAATATTACAGAGCCCTTCCTTATGTTAGAGTGGTTTCTTGCATCATGTTAATGCAAAGTTAAGATTCCAAGCTTTCCACAAATAAAATGAAAGCGTTATCAACATTCAATGAGGTTTTTTATTGGGGAGTAAATCATGGAGGGGATTTTTTCTTTAGCCACGATTTACTATCCCTATGCTTGTGAATGTAGACAACATTTTTGTGGTTAAAATCTTCTAGTAAACTTGAGAGGAAATCTAGCCTTTCCTATGATACAAAGACTTCTACTCATGAGCTGGATTATCCTTTAATGGTTATTGTGTATGTCGTACTATGCTCCTTGAAAGTGATGGTGATTTGTTGACCAAAAACCCCTAGTTCTTTGTCCTACAAATTTTAGAAAGAGAGTAATCACAATCAATGATTTATTCAACAACTGTGAGAGGGGTTGGATTCCGTAGCTAGTGCGACTTGCATAACCAGATAAGATCATTCTAGATAGAGTTTAGGATGTGCTTCTAAATAATGTAGTTCTAAAAATTGGTCTTGAATCTTCCCACATTCGGTGGTAAGGCTAAAAGTGATGTAGATCCAAAGCCTTCAATAAAACTATTGTTGATTTTTGTACCTAGGAAAGTGTTCCCCTGGGTGACTTTATCCTTAGTCACTTAAAATGGGAAAATAAAGTGACCCTTGCATTAAATGACTTGAGATGAACATTTATTAGACTTTAGAGAATAAAGTCACTTTTTGGAAAATTTAAGTGAGGTGAGTGAATTTATTTTTTAAATGAGATTTAATGAGCAATTAATCTCATCCACTCATCTCATCTAATCTCCACCGTTGGATTAGATAAACCCTAGGGTTCTCACCAAAAAGGAAAGGAAAAGCATTTTCAGTCACTTTTTGCAGATCGAGGTGAAGAGAAGAGAGCTGAGAGAGAAAGTTTTCATTTTATGAGAAAGAAAGGAAAAAATTGCAGCACGCATTTCGAGGGAGACTACAACAAAAACAAGGCATAGTTTTTTAGGCACAGGTTGGCACGAATTTTGAGGCAACAACATTAAAAGATGACTGTCCGTACAAGTCGCACGGTATGGTTCCGTACAACACATAAATCGAGGAAGAACGGTACGACACAATTTTCGAGGAGGGTCTTTTCAGCACAGAAATCGAGGAGGTTTTTTGGGCACAGAAATCGAGACAACCAATAGGCACGAATCTCGAGGCATTTATTGCAAGCCGTACAACAACATGTTTTTCGAGGTTGCTACAGGAAAAAAAAACAGAGCTATATTTTTTTACTGTTTGCACGAAAAACAAGACAAAAAAATTTCACTGGTTGAGATAAGTTGGTCTGAAATTTTTTCTGAGTTATTGCTGTAAAAATTTTCCTGAAAAAATAAAATCTCTCTCTCTCCAAACAGGTTTTCCCCTTGCGGGTTTTTCCTGGGCATGTGCTAAAAATTACTGTGTTTGAAAATTTAATGGTGTGCATTTATTTCATTTTCTGTCATTGAAGGTGAGTTACAACAGTGTTTATATTAGCCTGAATTTTTATGTTATTTCCAGCTTTATGCATTTATTGGTTGGGCATTAAACTGAGATAATTTTTTTTTGACATTTAAACTGGAGGCTGAAATTGAGAAAAACTTACAACAACTCCATCAATAGTCAGAAGTGGCTTTGCTCCATATGATTCTTGTTGGGTGTTTGTATAAAATTTGCTGCTTCAAATCAAAGTAGAAGTCTTGCCTCTTCTAACTACAAAGCATATGGAACAAAAATTAGAACTAAAGAAAGTTTTTTTTGTTTGATCATTTTTCATTAGAAAACTTTCTTTATTTGAGCCTTTGTCATTGGTGATCGATCTAGTGATTAATAATTCACTTATACTAGAAGTCAAAATCCAAATTGTCCCAATATAAGAGCACACAAACTTTAAAACACATTTTTTTTGGGTACCTTAGCCAAATTTGCATGGTCTTGATAGTTGTAGTTGTGTCACTAGTTTTAATATGTTTGGAAGCTTATTGAAATTGGGACTCTCTTCAATGAGAAATAACCTTCTTGATATTTTACATGATAACCCTATTTGTTACATATTAAAATGTAAGTGTAGAAAATTCAAATGGGGACGGTCCATTTACATGCATAGGAAGCCACCTAGCACTTCACTTGCCCAATGAATACATATGCAGCGTTGCAATGGTAAGATTAGGCAATTAGTTTCCTCCTCTAGTCCAAAATGACAAATCTCTCACATTGGGATTGGTAATTGTTGAACCAACCAAACATGGGATGAGTCACATGTTCTTGATCATAGAGCAGCTCCAAATAATCACGACGGCCTTTGGCTGAAAATACTAGTGAAAATTAAACTTCAAAACCTTGCAAATGTCACCAATTGTTGCATCAAAGTTTCATAAAAATTATCTACACAATGGATAACTTTAGTATTCCAGACATTGTTTAGGAGTTTTGTCAAGTTGGTATCTTTAAAGGTCCCGCCCGGGAAAAAAATAGAGCTGGAGTGGCCCTATCCCCCTCTAACAGGCCTATGGGTTTTTGAGATGGATCTTCCCAAAGGGACTCTTCCTTATGTGGGTCTGGAGCATTCCTTCAGTTGGATCAACATAATCATTATAAGCTCTGGATGCGATGTGGCCATGGATCCAACACAAAAGGGGAGCTTCTCTCCCTTTGGCTACTTTTGCATTTTTCATGGCGGCTTGGGTTGGACAATTTCTAGATATTTGGTGACTCTCGGGTTATTATCGATTGGGCAAATAACATACATGGGATAAATATTCTCGTCGTATTAGTTTCGCTGCAGTAGACCCGGTTGCTGATCAATCGCTTCCATCATATTTCTTTTTCTCATATCTTCAAGGAGCATAATTCTTCGGCTGACTTGTTGTTCAAGAAAGCGCTATTGGCAGAGGCAGGCTCTTTTCTTCTTTGAATTTTGACAAAATGGCTCTCTCTCATTGGCTAGGAGTGTGCACACCATTTTGGGCTGATTTTTGTGGCCTAGATTTTTCTTGGTGGCTATAGTTTTTTTATCTTTTATCGCACTGGTCCATAGCTATATCCATGTATTATTTTTTACTAATGTTCTGTGCTCACTTACGGGGTTCCATTATTCTGTTATATGATATTATGACCATTGCAGCCACTTTTGGTCCTGCTAAACTTACTCGTATTCGGATAAATTTTTCTTACACTTAAATAAAGTATAGCACGGAATTGACAATATAATTACTTATTATCTGCACCATACACTATACTATGACAAAATCCATTAAAAAAATAGAAGATTCACAGGTTACATCATTACAGTTCATCCAACTTCCGTCTAATAATAATCAAAGTACGTTTAACGCAAGTCTAAATTCTTGAATTCCCGTCAAACACTAGGAATCCAGAGTGTGGCGAGCTTGTAATTATCTATAACAAAAGCTAGGAATTCAGAGTGTAGCGAGCTTGTATTTATCTATAGCGAAAGCAAGCTAGGCCAAACTAAACTAAGCTGAAGGAAGTGAAGCCGTAAACATGGAGAGAGTCGGATCATTGTTCAGTTCTGTTTTCGGTAACAGGGGAGCTGAGAAACCTACTGCTAAAGTCAAAGGGATTTACATATATCCTATCAAGGGTTGCCGAGGCATTTCTGTGCCTCAGGCCTACGTTTGCCCCACTGGTAATCTTTCCAGCCTTACTTTTTCATCGATCATGAGAATTTTTAGACAAAAAGTCTGCATGAATTGAATGGCTTGGTAGAGACAAAGTCATTTTATTTACTGGAGGATAAAGGCACATGCTGGTTAAATTTAGACATTTCTTGTAAGCACTCTCTGTTTCAAGAATGAATTGAATTAAATAAAATTATTAGTCCATTGAGATGTACTGAAGTTCCATTGAGAACTAATGTTTGATATTATTATGCTATCATATCAATTTATCGTAGAATTGGTTCAATATAATTTTAACAAAATTAAATATTTTAGCTATTACAGAATTTACTGGTACAACAAGCCTTGGATTGGTTCCCTCTTATCTTCCCAGATTCCAAACATACCTGCTGGACTGATTTACCATGTTTTCCAAATATTTTTATTTTAGTTCTACTTTTTGGGGTCAGAAACCACCCAGTTTTTGGCTAGGACAGGATTGGAACAATTGGGACACGTCCGCTTTAGGGATTCTCAAGTAAGGTCCACACATAAATATTTTGAGAATTGAACTTGGGTTATTTGTGATAAACTCTCAGTAAAGTCCACACAAAAATGTTTTGAGAATTGAACTTGGGCTAATTGTGGTCATGCCCTCCCTGCTACCAGTACTTCTGCTACCTCAAGGTGCCGGAAAGGTCTGTGGGAATGGAACCTAGTCAAAATATTGGCCGAAGCAGTCCCAAGCCCATTTGACGAATAACATAACCTCTGTTTTGCTACTATTAATATATAAACATTATGAAGAAGAGCATTTTAAGAAAAAACTAAGGTTAACACTAGCACTAGCATTGAGGAGAATGAATGCCTCAGTAACTAACTGCTCAAACTCCCCCCCCCCCCCCCCCCCCCCCCCCCC